>CM040745.1:1457500-1685000 GCA_022829145.1 Albula goreensis | reverse complement strand
CATTCTAGCTGTTCCACCCCTGTAATGGCCCCTTCCTGGAAGAGCTGTGTGTGAGTGTGTGTGTGTGTGTGTGTGTGTGTGTGCTGGTATTAATGACAAAAACAGCAAAGGTTTTCAGGGCATTGAATCCTGAATGGATGGTGCACTCAATCATGCACACTCACACACATGCACACACACACACACGCACACACTCACACTCGCTCACACACACACACACACACACACGCACGTATATACACACACACACAAACTCATACCCATTGGGATAATCAGAATGACTGCAATCGCTGCAAATTCTGGTCTTTGTTTATGTTACGATAAATTCTTTGAGGTGATCTGATTAATGAAGTATTGTGTTTTGTATGTGTGTGCGTTTGTTTGTGTTTTTGTGCTGGCAGTGGGACCCCTGATTGGTCGTTTCTGCGGCACTAAGGTCCCTCCAGAGATCCAGTCATCCACCGGCCTGCTGTCCCTCTCCTTCCACACGGACACAGCTGTAGCCAAAGACGGCTTTTCCGCACGCTACAACATGACGCAGAAGGAAGTCAGCGACAGTGAGTGCCAGCTCCGCTTCCTTCTCTTTCCTCCCCCTCCATGGGGTCAAAAGGTCAACATGGCCTCCCAGCCATCAGTGGCTATGGTGGGAGGTCTGCATTTGGCAGGGCAGCAGCTGGCCAGCCCCACTCTGAATAATAGGGTGTTAAGCCAGTTAAATTCATCAGCCTCCCCACTCTCTAGTGCCCGTTCCTGGTCGCGCCCGCGGTGGCACTGCGTGCACACTGACTTTGTTATCCTCTGACGTAGGCAGCGTGCGCTCAGTGGTGCGGCTGCCTTTGGAAAAGAAGTGACATTTTTGTCAGATGAATCTGAGGAGGGATTTGCCCGTCGCTCTCTTCTGAAAGCTGCTGGTATGGCTGCTGTGGTCAGCCAGCTAGCTTGGGCAGGTTTGGGGGAAAAAAGGCAGTAAAATGTGGAGAAAATAAAGTCGAAATAGGGGTGTCTTTAGCTGACATTTCTTTAATGCTAAAAATTGATAATCTCTAGCATAATTGTTGTGTTACTTCATACATGCACGGGCGAGATACAGGTATTCGATCTCCATCTCAGACTCAGGACAAAGCCATAAATGAAATGAGAGACAAATTAGTTTAGAGCGTGTACGCTCTGAAGAGCTCATGAAACTCACAAACCAGAAGTATAAAGATCAAGAAATGTCCAATCAGACATTTTTGTCCGGTGGACCCTCTAGCCTCAGGGTGTCCCTGTCAGCGGTCTCCATGGTAACCCCCCCCCCCAACCCCCTTTCTGTCTCAGCATTCCACTGCAGCAGTCCATTCGGCATGGAGTCCGGAAAGATCTCCGATGACCAGATCACAGCCTCCTCCTCCTTTGAGGACGGCCGCTGGTCCCCTCGCCAGGCGCGCCTCAATAACCATGACAACGGATGGACCCCCCGCGAGGACAGCAACAGGGAGTACATACAGGTGAGAGCCTCCTTCACTACACCCCTGTGCCCTCATCACACGCCCATAAACCAGCAAGAACTTCATCCAGTAGAACTTCTGTTTTGGAGTGTGATACCATTCGTGCTGGGTACTCAGTGTTCACACACCACATTCATCCTTGGTATTCAGTACTCGTATTCAGTATTCAGTACTCATAATCGAGGCGCAGTACTTGATGATAACCTAAGTGAAGAGCAGTGGACTGATTCAGACTGCATGTCCTGAATTGTAATCGTTCTTTTTGAAACTCTGCATGCATCAAACACCCGACTCAGAGCACATTTAACAAGTGGATATTGTTGCAATGCAGCCAGCACTCCTGCCTGGTAATAATTCTCTAGTGTGGAGCTATTTCTGTGCGTGCTGCATAAACAGTGTATAATGAATAATAATATATAATCTACGCACTGAGCAGAGCAGTTAGCTGTTTGCACTGATGTGGTTGGTGTGAGTAAGCGTTCGTACCTGATGTGAGACCCAGGTACAGTCTGCTCAGGTCAGACCTGGAGTGCCTGTCACACAGTGTCCTCTCAGCAGAGGCTGTAGCTGAGATATTAGCCAGAGCACACGGTCCAGCAAGTGATCCAACTGCTGCAAATGCCAGCATGCCTCCCCAGCATAGGGCTCATATACCCCCCTCTAATGAACTCTGTGTGTGTGTTTGTGTGTGTGTGCGTGTGTGTGTGTGTGAGTGTGTGTTTGTGTGTGTGCGCGTGTTTGTGTGTGTGTGTGTGTGTGTGTGTGTGTGTGTGTGTGTGTGTGTGTGTGTGTGTGTGTGTTTGTGTGTGTGTGTGTGTGTGTGTGTGTGTGTGTGTGTGCGTGTGTGTGTGTGAGTATGTGAGTGTGTGTTTGTGTGTGTGATTGAGTGTGTGTGTGTTTGTGTGTAAGTGTGTGTGTGCGTGTGTGTGTGAGTGTGTGTGAGTATGTGAGTGTGTGTTTGTGTGTGTGATTGAGTGTGTGTGTGTTTGTGTGTGTGGAAAGCAGATGCTGGTCTATGTCTGTAGTGTCTTTGTTTGTGTTGTGTTGTTTGGTAGCAGGTTGAAATGGGTTAGGCTCTCAGCACTGTAAAGCTGACAGAGAGAGGCGCTCAGAGAGGCTGTATGTGTCCCAGAGCAGCTGCTGCTGTCCCTCTGGTCTGCAGGCGCACTGCAGCCACGGCACACTGCGGCCATGGAGCACTGCAGCCACGCGCTGGGAACCGGCTGTAGATTGATGAGAGCCGTTTCCAGGGAGTAAACGCTCGGCAGCCGCTCTATTGATCTTTCTGTCTGGGTGTGTTTAATTTCCCCTTAACTGCAGGTGGGGGGGGGTGGGTGGATGTACCCCTGGCTCTCTGACAGGTAACACGCACTGTGGTTTACATCCCCTCATGCAGATATGACACACCTGGCGACCAGGTGGCGGAGGTGAGGGGGTGAACTCCACCCACACTCCCACAGGGGGATTATAGCCCTGGAAGTGGAGAGTAAATGACGTCGCACAGCATCTGACAGCGTGTGGTGAAATGTGTCATCTGCTCCATCTCAAGCCGAAAGCGCGTCACGCGCTTCGCGTTACCCTCATTTCACATGCAGATGAATCGGGGCGCGGTTTCGCTCTGGATGCGTTGTGGGGCAGGAAATCGGACTGAGCTCCGGGGGTTGGTTCCTATCGATCCGGCCTGATGAGGAGATCGATCCGGGCTGGTCTCTGATGATGCCGGCTCTCAGGGGTGGGGGGTACCGGAGTAACAGGAGCTGAGACGGAACCCTGCTCTTTTCACAGGTCGACCTGAGCTTCCTCAGGGTGCTGACGGGCATCGCCACCCAGGGCGCCGTCTCCAAGGAGACGCAGAAGTCGTACTACGTCACCACCTTCAAGCTGGAGGTCAGCACCAATGGAGAGGACTGGATGATCTACCGGCACGGCAAGAACCACAAGGTGCGGATGCAGTACATTAAGCTCCATCACACTAAATTATACTACATTACATTTAACTACAATACATTACGCTAAATTACTCTACATTACATTAAACTACAATACATTACACTAAATTACTCTACATTACATTAAACTACAATACATTACGCTAAATTACTCTACATTACATTAAACTACAATACATTACGCTAAATTACTCTACATTACATTTAACTACAATACATTACACTAAATTACTCTACATTACATTAAACTACAATACATTACGCTACATTATACTACATCACATTCAACTACAATACATTTCATGAAAGTAAATCACACTTCATCACATTATACAAATGACCCTAAATAAAATTGCTCTAATATACTACAGTAACCATATGACACAAAGTTACATTACAGTACGGTATATTGCCTCACATTACATGACTGTGAATTGTGCGACATTCATTATCATTACACTACAGCATTTTGCACTACATTTGTGGCAGAATTCCCCAATGATTTCACAATTCTGAACTGATATCAAAGTGAACTCCTGGCAGTGGCTCTCCTTACCTGTGCCCTGCTGGCTCCTCGTCAGGTAATCTAGGGCGTTTGTTTCATTTTCTTCCCCAAGTTTCACCTCCGCTCATTTTGAATGTATCTGTTTTCTTCAAAACCTGCGCGGTGCTGTCTATCTTTTTATGCGTCCCTGGGGCCAGCACCGCTGCACGTTAGATTACACTGCAGTGCAGCACATTACAGCTTTTTACATCACATCTTTATGCACGAAAGCATATTAACCCACTCTGAGCCGCAGTACGTTACACTGTATTGCATTAAATTACAGTTCATTATTACGTTATATTAACTCACGGCAGTCCATCAGAAAGATGGTGCTGTTTCCGTGGGCTTTCTGGTCGGGTATAATGGCTCTGTCTGGTTCTGATGGTGTCTGAGCCCCTGGAGGGGGCTGTGGAGTCCAGTCCTGGAGCTCCACCGGCCCCACAGATCCTGCCCAAGCTGGGCATGGCAGGGGCAGGGCTCCGTGTTATGATCGCAGTGTTATATTACACCAAGCTGCAATACAATTACATTATTATTCATTCCCCAAATACCTGGCCAATACCACAAACACAGTTACAACAACAGATATGCAGGAGAATTAGGTTCCCCACAATCCTCTTTTCCAAGCTGCGATATGATAGGAAAGATGAGAGACGAGGATGAGAGGATTGGGAAAGGGGTGGAGGAGAAATTAGTTGAGGGGGGTAAAAGAATCTGTAATGGAGGGCAAATCACCACAGGGGGCAGAGAGTCACAGCCACTTAATCCTTTCTGTATTATCAGCCAGAACAAAATCCTGCTCAGAGACCAGTGCTTTGGAGGTTTTTTTGGGAAGTCCAGGGGGTGTGTGTGTGTGTGTGTATGTGTGTGTAATTGGGAATTGTGACCCCCAGCCAACCCGGAACGTGACGGACCCATGCTGGTCCAGCTGTCCATTAATCTCACAGCACCAATCATAATGAAAGTGTGAGCTCCACCCCCAGGCAGACTGAGTGCTTATGAGAGCATGCTTGATTTTACTGTTTACTGACTGATTCTCACTCGTTAACGCATGAGACATACATGCTAACCCCAGCCAATCTCAGTGGATTAGCATGCGTGCACATCCATCCGGTAATGCTGCTCATATCTTATCTGTGAGCTTTTGTGGCAAATGAAAGAAGAGACTCAGGCAAGAGATACATGTTGAGTCTGAGAGGAGAAACATATGAGTCGGTAAAGAGACTGACATGAGTCAGGACAGACAGAGAGACACACCAGGTGTTTTTTGTGCTGGTAGAGATCTGCACCCTGTTTGCCACCCTTGTTTTAGTTCAGCGAATGCAATGAGTGCAGAACTCAAGCCTTGCTTCATTTTTAAAACTGCCATATTATATATTTCATCTGCCTGTGTGGTGGAACAGTAGTAATTCATATTTCATGTGTCTCAGTGGATTTGTTTCCTAAACCAGCATCAGCATGCTCTCTCTGGCAGCAGGCTGGGGCTCTGCTACATCGTCACACAACCCAGCGGTAGCACAGTCTGTGCCGCACTGTTATGGAGTGGTACAGCCGTTAGTATTCTGGAATATTACAGTCTTTAGTGTTCCAGAATGGCACAGTCTTAAATGTTCCAGAATGTTGCAGCCCGTAGTGTTCCAGAATGCTTCACTCTATAGTATTCCAGAGAGAGAGTACTCTTTGAGAGAGGGTCAGTGTTGGTTTACAGTCCTGGGATAGTTTTGTATGCACCATGGATAGGGGTTAGGGGAGAGAGGGAAGGGGGTAGGGGTAGGGGGCAGGGGTTTTGGCATCGTGGCTAGGGACCAGCGTTATTAAACCAGCGGCCTGGGGACCAGATGCAGCCTGTGACGGACATACTCATGGCCCTTTGATCATTCAGAAGAAAAGCGCTAGTCACATGCATCAGAAAGTGTGACAATGTCCAGATCTGCGCCTGCACCGTGTCAGCATGCCTCCCACTGTCGACAGAATAAGTTCTTTAGCTATGCATGTTTTTAGAGGGCATCTGCTTTGTTTGCACACATGTAGAACACATCTTATTTGTGAATTGTTTTATAAATAGCGTGTGGAAAAGGATTGGTGCATATGCCGCATTCTTTGTGAGGGTCTGGCCCCCAGGAAGCTCAGAATGTGTGTTAGGGGATCATGGGTAGGGGTGAAAGGGCACAGCTGGACGATGAGGGCGGGGCGTGACCCCGGATGACCCCGGGCTGCGGGTGAAAGCTCAGCCCTCCTCATTCTCAGAGTAGCCCCACCCAGCGCAGGCAGGCTGAGGAGGAGGTCGGGCTGAGCGCTGAATCTGGGCCTTCCTGCTTCAGGAATGCTCGATTTGTGGCCACATTCCTAGTCCTGAAGGGCCGAAGACGTAACCTGGGATTTGCTTACACCTGAAATTCCACAACCAGTACAGAATCCGAGCAAGCAGGTGAGGAACCTGTGTAATCAGCAGTTTAAATCGGTCTCTAAATGCAGAGTAACAGCAAAAACCAGCGCGGTACAGTGCGGATCTCCAGGACCAGGGATGAGGGCCTCAGGGCTAGAGCTGCTACCCGCTCATGCTAGCGCAGGAGTCGATCTGTTTCGCACAGCATGGGCCAATCTATCTCTGCATTTCACGCTGACTTCTGTTCTTAATTATTTAATTGGGTCAGTCACTGCTTTGATCTGCACTTTTTGATGAAGTCATCAGCTGCAGCTGCGGTCTCCACATGTATCCATGGTGGGTTTGAAAGTGGTTTTGCTGTGGTCTGGCGTAGGTGTGAACCGGCATCGGTTCGCACGACTGTTTACGATACTAACCCACACTAGTCTATTGGAACAATAACTAGCATGCACACTAGCCTTCCTGGAATGGAGCTACTCTCCCTGTAACTAACACACACAGTTCATGTTCACCATGGGTTAAAGCTTCACCTCAATCATGCCCCCAGCCCTGTCTTTGTGTGGAGGGGCTTTGGGTTGGGGTGCATTCACAACACACAGTGGAAGCACAGTAAGTGAGAATAGGGGAAGAAAAGTATACAGAGGGAGTAAGAGTAGGCGAGGGTGAGTACAGAGTGAGTGAGTAATAGCGGTTTAAGAGAACTACTGAGAGAATAGGGGAGGAGCACAGTGAGAGTGAATGAGATGAGTATGTCAGTGAGTGAGAGTAACCCTCATATTTTTGGGGGGAAGCGTGTGATGACATCATCATGTCTCCTGTCGCCACCACCCCCTGAGGCAGACTCACTAATCAGCTCCTTCCCCGGAAACCCCCGACACACAGCACGCTCTCACCCCCGCCCGCCGCCCGTAAACAGTGCCTCATGTGCGTGTGTGTGCGCGTGAGTGTGCCTGCACGCTCTCACCCCCGCCCGCCGCCCGTAAACAGTGCGTGTGTGTGCGCGTGAGTGTGCCTGCACACTCTCACCCCTGCCCGCCGCCCGTAAACACTGCCTCATGTGCGTGTGTGTGTGTGTGTGTGCGTGTGCGTGTGTGTGCGCGTGAGTGTGCCTGCACACTCTCACCCCGCCCGCCGCCCGTAAACAGTGCCTCGTGTGGGTGTGTGTGCGCGTGAGTGTGCCTGTATGCTCTCGCCCCCACCCGCCGCATGTAAACACTGACATATGTGTGTGTGCGCGCATGTGTGAGTGTGTGTGTGCCCACACACTCCCTGCCATAAGCACTGCCTTATGTGTGTGTGCACGCGTGAGTGTGTGCGCGCGCGTGAGTGTGTGCGCGCATATGTGTGTGTGCATGTGTGTGTGGGTGTGTGTTTGGGCTTTAATTACTGCCCTGAGCTTACTGACCAGCAAAGACAATGAGAGGTCCTGCTCTGTCATCTCCAGAAAGGTGTGGACAGAGATCAGAGTCTTTGTCTCAAAGTCATCTGCACTCTTCAGCATAGGACTGCCAAAGCAATGGGTTTCAAAAACCTTTCTGGTCATTGGCAGTTATGGTATGCGGTCACATACCAATTAGCAGGGTCTCTCTGTTGTGTAATTGTGGAAAATTACATAACTGGGAATTATACAATTTTATACCTTCTCCTATAAATTGGGTTCTGTATTTAGTAAATGCTGTGTGATATAACTGAAAGAGGCCCGTAGTGTTCCCCCTTCCCTGCAGAGAACATATTCATCTCCCTCTCTCTCCCCATGTTTCCATCTTCTGTTTTTCCAGATTTTCCATGCAAACACGGACCCCTCCGAGGTGGTTCTGAACCGCGTCCCGCAGCCAGTTCTGGCCCGCTTCGTCCGGATCCGACCGCAGATATGGAAGAACGGCATCGCCCTGCGATTCGAGCTCTACGGCTGTCAGATCACAAGTACGTGGCGTTTAAGTGGCGGCAGCGCTAACATTACGCTGAGCCGCGGCAGCAGGTGGGGACGGAGGGGCCCCCCAGGTACACTGAGCTGTGTAAACAAGCATCCTGTCCCAGAAATCACACAGCCAGCCAGTCCTCTGCCGCTCTTATTATTAACTGTACACAATTACCGCACGACTGCTGTGGTATCACTGAGAGGGGTATTATGGGGTTGACTTACTCTCAGGAGAACAAAATAACTATCGCTTTGTGTTTGTGTGTGTGTGTGTGTGTGTGTGTGTGTGTGTAGACAGTAGAGTGAGTTTGTGTGTGCCTGCAGGAGTTTGACTGAACGTGTGTGTGTGTGTGTGTGTGTGTGTGTGTGTGTGTGTGTGTAGACAGTAGAGCGAGTTTGTGTGTGCCTGCAGGAGTTTGACTGAACGTGTGTGTGTTTGTGTGTGTGTGTGTGCGTGCTTGTGTATAATAGTGACTTCAGGTGTTCTCAGGCATGCATATACATACACACACACACACACACACACACACACACACACACAAACCGATGTGTTGTTTAATTCATGATTGTATTAAGCAGGTATTTGCTCCTGTGTTTTCTGCTCTGAAAAACAGACACGCGCTTTCAGCAGCAGAAGCTATGTTAGCATGTTCAGCTCAGAGACAAAAGAGACATAAATCAAACATTACCACTACACACCACTCCGGCCCTGCCACCCTCCTGCAGCATCGGGGGGTCCCTCTTAGGCAGTATAATAAAAACGGTGGGGGTTGGTGGATGGGGTGGGGGGTGCTGATGAGGTGCAGAGTGGTATTTTTGTCAGAATGGGGCAGGGACAGGTTACGGGACAGTGTAGCTGCTCCTCTCCTGGGGGGGCCAAGCCAGCTGTGCTTTGAGCTCCAGCACTGACACCCACCCCCCCCATAAAATCTCACATAAAACATCCCTTTACTGCTGCACGAAGAGAACCGGCCTCATCAAAGTTTTATTCTCCCTCTGTCTCATCTCTCTCTCTCTCTCTCTCTCTCTCTCTCTCTCTCTCTCTCTCTCTCTCTCTCTCTCTCTCTCTCTCTCTCTCTCTCTCTCTCTCTCTCTCTCTCTCTCTCCCTCTCTCTCTCTCTCTCTCTCTCCCTCTCTCTCTCTCTCTCTCCCCCTCTCTCTCTCTCTCTCTCGCTCAGTTTGTGTTTGTCTCAGCTGAAGCCCAGGCTGTGTTCAGTGCAGTTCCCTGGCCTTCACTGTCTCCCGTTCAAGGACACATTTGTTAGCTCACCCACCGTGTACAATCAACACATGCATATGCACACAAGTACACACACGTACTCATGGGTATGCACACAGAAGCACATGCATGCACACATACACACACACACACAATTACACGTGCGTATCTATAAAGACACATTATCATTCATATGCACACACACACAGACACACACAAATGCATGCGTAGAATAATTGTACACCAGAGTGGATGTTCTGGGTTGTTTATGTATTATTTACGTGTTGGGCATGTGTGCTGTGACTAGGCACAATGAAACATTGATCTCTGTAGCCTTAAAATGTCAATCCACCTCACGTTCATCCTCTCTCTCTCTCTCTCTCTCTCTCTCTCTCTCTCTCTCTCTCTCTCTCTCTCTCTCTCTCTCTCTCTCTCTCTCTCTCTCTCTCTCTCTCTCTCTCTCTCTCTCTCTCTCTCTCTCTCTCTCTCTCTCTCTCTCTCTCTCTCTCTCTCTCTCTCCCCAGATGCTCCGTGCTCAGAGATGCAGGGCATGCTCTCTGGGCTGCTTCCAGACTCTCAGATTTCGGCCTCCTCCGTGCGGGACCTCCACTGGTCTCCCGGGGCGGCCCGGCTGGTGGCTAGCAGGTCCGGCTGGTTCCCCAAGTCCGCCCAGTCCGTGGCCGGGGAGGAGTGGATCCAGGTGGACCTGGGGGTCCCCAAAATGGTGCGGGGCGTGATCACCCAGGGGGCCCGCAGCGGGGAAGGCAGCACCAGTGTGGACAACCGGGCCTTTGTCCGGAAGTACCGCCTGGCCCACAGCCTGAACGGCAGGGACTGGAGGTTCCTCATGGACAGCAAGACCAGCCTGCCCAAGGTGAGCCAGCCAGGGGAGGGCTGCCCGAGACTGGGCCCCAGTGCTGGAGGGTTTGGGTGCCCGCTGGGGATGGGTATGACTCAGCGCTGGAGGGATTCATTTGTTTAACTCCTCACACCTTCTTACTTTAATCTGAGACCTTAATTGGCTCCTGACTGCCTCTGATACTTACAGTCATTTCCTTTTCGGTTACTCGAGTAACAAGTCTTTGTGAATATGGCTGTCTTTGTCCAGGTGTTTGAGGGGAACACACACTATGACACCCCGGAGATCCGTCGCTTTGAGGAGATCGCTACGCAGTACATCCGGATCTACCCAGAGCGGTGGTCCCCCGCAGGGATCGGCATGCGGCTGGAGGTGCTGGGCTGTGACCTGCCAGGTGAGAACCCTGCTCCAGCCTCAGGTGATCAGGTCCAGCCTGAGGATGGACCCGGCCAATGCTGTTACCATAGAGACGCAGTGACCACACGCTCACTCCGCCTCACTGGAATGCATCACTGACACAGGGAGCGCCCGTGGGCTCAGGATATTATTCACTGCACACCTCGGTGCTATGGCTGCCCTTTCTGCCCTGACCATAGATAATTAAACAGGCATACGGCCCATGTGGGTCCACCTGAATGTAGAATAAAAAGCAGAGCTCCTCCAATCCTGGTGACAATGAATAAAACACCAATGGTGATTGGTGGATACCTTATGTCTCTTCATGGCTACCCAGGAAATAATATCCACCAATTAGCTTTGTGGTTGCTCTGTTGGTTTTCCATGCAGGACAGTGTTACTCTTCTCTTACTGAGATACTGAAAACCACAGTTTGTTTCTTGGCTTGTAGAGGCAAGGTTTTAGATCCTTGACCTCTCTGTGGAAGGCCTTCTGGGTAAATGAGTTCAGTGTAGGTCAAGAGAAGGAAATGGGTGTGCTCCAAAAACACATGTTTTATTTTCTGAATAGACAGTGTGTGATAGTGCAAGCTCACACAATGAAGCTTAAGGTTTTGGCCGTATTTCTTTTTCTGTTTTGCTCTCACTTTGCCCCCAGCTGTGTGACGCAGGGCAGGCTAAGCCAATGCGTGGTAACACACTGCAGGTCTTTGGCCTGGCCTGGTCTCGTGTGTTTACCAGATGTGATGAACGGTATGGTGGAGATGGAGGTGGAGGGGAAGGGGGGTTGGAGGATGGAAGGGGGGGTCCAGGCTTTTTAATTTTTAACCACATCTGTGGACAGCATCTCCCTGGGCTCCTGGTGCAGGAAGCCAGACCAGCAGAGAGAAGCCTGGCCTTAATCTGTGTGCTGACCCCCACAACCCCCCAGGGGTGCTGACAAACCCTCCTAACGAGGACTTCCGTGACAAAGGGAGTGGGGAAGGGGGGCTCTGTCAAACTCACCCCCAGAGCAGGGTCAGGAAACCAGGGCAGTCGCAGCCCCCCGCTGGCTGCTCCAGACCCAGCTGGGCGAGGGGGGACCGCGGCTCCCTTCTGGATTAAATTTTACATTTATCCTCCGGAACTCTGAAAAGGACAGAGGGACCGCGGAGATGGTGGAGGTTGCCAGGTAGTGGGCAGCGTTTGTTATTGTTCAGTGTGTGTATACAGTGGGGGGCTGCCTCAGCTCCACATCACTGAACAGGTCTGTTTGCACACATCTGTGCTCTCCCGCTGCCAGGACTGTGGTCTGTAACTCAGAGGTTGCAGGTTCAATTCCCAGGTGGCCCCACTGTGGCTGTACCCCTGAGGAAGGTACTTAGCCTGAATTGCATCGGTAAACATCCATCTGTACAGCTGGATTGTGTGGAAAAACACGTGTAAGATGTGTTTAAGCTGTTCTGCTAAATGTCTGGATGTAAACGTAGTGAATGTTTGCACCAACAGTGTGACCAAATAGTGCCCTTCCCTGCCCAAAAACTACCCTTTGTCAGAAAACATATCAGGTCCACCACCAAGGCTGGGTCCCACAGTAAGGCCTTGAGTTTGGGTTTTTCCATAATGTGCTGGATGGCAAAGGAGAACCCTGATAGTCTCCAGCTGAGGAGAAAGCCAGTATAGCATACTGTAGCTATGTAATTACACATGCATTATATCATTACACATTATTATAGATGATTATAGATGTTTAATATGCTGTTATTACATTATACACAGTAAGATACACATGTATGAAACCTAATGACTTAACACAGTGTGCACAGAGAGAGAGAGAGAGAGAGATATGAAAGAGAAAGAGAGAGGGGATAAGAAAGAGAGAGAGAAATCAGGATGAATGATAGAGTGAAGGATGTAGAGAGATTGGCAGACTGTAAGAATAGAAAGAGAGATAGAGGGGGGGATGAGAATGACATATAGAGAGTTAGGGGTAAAACGTGTACCCATGCAGAGAGATTAAGAGAGGGGGGTGAGGGAGAAAGAGAGAGAGAAGGATGAGTGCACTGAAGGGTGCTGGGTAAGTGTGGTCCCTCACCCTACAGAATTGCATGCTTTATGGGGGAGTTAATTGCATCTGTAAATAGCACGTTATTAATTCCATTTACTGTCAGAAATATTACCTACTGGAGGTGCTCTTTTATGTGTGGATATACATACATAGTTAAATATGCAGCGTTCATCTTTTATTCCCCATCTGAAATGGATGTGTGCTTAGCACTCTTCTTCACGCTCGGCCCAATTAAGTGCAGAACTGTAAAGAGTAATGACAGGAATTATTCGCAGGAAGTGTCATCGGTGCTGAATTATTCCTTAACGTGAACCTGCACAGCCTCCGAGGATAACCAGGATAGACTCTGAGACACGCACACCGTGTGTGTGTGTGTATGTGTGTGTGTGTGTGTGTGTGTGTGTGTGTGTGTGTGTGTGTGTGTGTGTGTGTGTGTGTGTGTGTGTGTGTGTGTGAGTGTGTGTGTGTGTGTGTGTGTGTGTGTGTGTGTGTGTGTGTGAGTGTGTGTGTGTGTGTGTGTGTGTGTGTGTGTGTGTGTGTGTGTGTGTGTGTGTGTGTGTGAGTGTGTGTGTGTGTGTGTGTGTGTGTGTGTGTGTGTGTGTGTGTGTGTGTGTGTGTGTGTGTGTGTGTGTGTGTGTATGCGTGCATGTGTGTGTGTGTGTGTGTGTGTGTGTGTGTGTGTGTGTGTGTGTGTGTGTGAGTGTGTGTGTGTGCATGTGTGTGTGAGTGTGTGAGTGTGTGTGTGTGTGTGTGTGTGTGTGTGTGTGTGTAGTGTGTGCATGTGTGTGAGTGTGTGTGTGTGTGTGTGTGTGTGTGAGTGTGTGTGTGTGTGAGTGTGTGTGTGTGTGTGTGTGTGTGTGTGTGCAGTGTGTGTGTGTGTGTGTGAGTGTGTGCGTGCATGCAAGCATTTATACCTGATGACTGTGCATTAATGTGCGTCACTTGCTCCTGTGTACGGTGTGTGCATAGGCTCACAACTGTTTGCCATCCATATGTGCTGATAATCTATCACTGATAATCTCTGAATATGGACAGTGTATTACTGTGAGTGCTTGTGTTGGCAGCTGATAACCGGTTGCGTATGTGTGGGTAATCGCTTTGCTGTGTGCGTTTGTCGATGATTGATTACTGCATTTGCACTTTGACAGCTGATCACCATGTGCACATGTGCTGATAATTGCTTACTGTGTGCATGTGTTTGTAATTGTTTGCCGTGATTGTCCACATGTTGATAACCGAGTAATGTGTGCCCATGTTAATTGATTACTGTGAGCACATGTTGATAACGGATTAGCCATGCACGTGTTGATAATTGATGACTATATACACATGTTGATGATTATTTGCTGTTTGTACATGTTGTTTTTTTTATAATTGATTGTTTTGTGCACTTGTTACTGTTTCCCTATGTGATGAATTATCTCTGTCTGTGTGTGCGTTGGTAGCTGTTGGTATTTTTTGTGACCTCAGCCCATACGTCTCCTTCACTAATCCTTCACAGAGGCCACCTCCATTGCTAACATGGTCACAGCCACGCCCACCTTGCCCCACCCACCTGAGAGCAGCACGACCCATAGGGCAGAGACAGGTCAGCCACGCCCACTTTCCTGACCCATGTCACAGTTTTTGTTTTGTGTTGCATCTGTGTGTTCCTGTAAAACAATATTTAAAAAATAATAGAAGGTGCTATCGTTTTGCATATAGTAACAATACATGAGAACCAGCATACCGATGGTTATGACTAATGTCTGATTAATGTCTAATAGAACAATGCTGTACATCCTGTGTGCGTGCGTGTGTTCATGTGTTTGTGAGAGAGAGCTAGAGAGTTAGAGGTACTTACTTTCTGTGTTATGAACATCCTGTGTTTGTGAATTTTATGATGATTTGGATTGCAATGAGCAACAGTCTGACTCCGTGTCCCCCCCCCTCAGCTGTGCCTGAGACCACGCCCTCCTCCCTGATTGGCCTGTGTGATTTTGAGCGGGGCCTGTGTGGGTGGACCCATGACCCCAGCGCTGAGCTCCATTGGGCCCTGCATCGCGGGGGCGGTTCCCTGGGCAAGGGACATCGCCAGGACCTGCCCCAGGGCTCTAGGGGTGAGTGCCTGGCGCACGGATCACACGGATCACACAGATCAGGTCACCCATTAAAGCCGTGCTAAACCAAAAGGAAAGCAGTGAACATGGAGAGGCAGACAGGAGTCTTCATCAGCTCTGCCTCTCACTTCAGCATTTAGCACCACCTCACTGTAGCGCATACAGGCTCTGTGTCACAGTGAGAACGCTCTGCCTTCCCTCAAGCCAGGAGCCCTCATTCACAGCCACACACACACACACACACACACCACACCCCCACACCCCACTCCCCCACCACATTCACTCCCTGCCACAGCGTAATAACCTGTAATTAATGTAATAACTACTCTCAGGAAACAGGGTTCCGTACTCTCTCTCTCGCTCCTCTGTCTGGAGCTACTTATTTCTGCTCCTGTGGGATTCTGGGTAATTGTTCACCCCCAGCCTTCCTACGAAGTAAAGTTCGTCTGTAATGTTCTGGTTGTGACTGTAATGGAGGGACTGTGTGTGTGTGTGTGTGTGTGTGTGTGTGTGTGTGTGTGTGTGTGTGTGTGTGTGTGTGTGTGTGTCTGCATGTGTGTGTGTGTGTGTGCGTGTGTGTCTGCATGTGTGTGTGTGTGTGTGCGCGTGGGTGTATGTGTGTGTGTGTGTGTGTGCACATGTCACCTGCCCTCATGGAGAGTGTACTCCGTTTTCCCACTTTTGGGTCAGAGATGATCCGCTGAGAGGGAGCAGCCTCCCCTCCCCTCCCCTCCCCTCCCCTCCGCTCCCCTCTGCAGAGTGACCCAAAGCCCCAGTGAGTGCTGCTGGCCGGGGCTTCAGCTGCTCCATGGTCCCAAAGACCCAGGGGGCGAAGAGGCTAACCTCACTGAGCCACTCAGCCTTCAACACTGGGGAGAGATTTACAGCCAGCCGTCTGTACTCACACACAGCATCATCATCATCATCTTCATAGTGCGGTCGGGGCTCACTGAACTGAAATGTGTTACGTAAACAATGCAAAATGTAACACTCACTTAAACGCAATGCCTCAAGTAAGTTACCTGTCACCTGACAGAAGAACCCTCCAGTAGATATAATGCTGTTCTCTGTCAGGGGTATTAAAATAGATTAGACAGCAGTGACATCACTTTACACAAAGGAAACAGTGAGGAGCTGAACCAATCACAGAGCAGCGCTGATGGTGATTTGTTTGATTACTTTCCAGTTATACTTCAGGACGTTTTGTTGGTATCCAGACTCCAGAGTCTCCCGATTACCTGCGGCATTGTTTTATTGGTCGATCCCAGTGTATGGCGCTCCCTGTTTTCTAGCAGAGCGATGATGTCATGACTTTCTTTCCCCTATTTTATTGTGCCTGGGTTCTGTGGCTCTCTGCCGTGGCACGTTCAGGCACAGTTTGTGGGTCTGTGGATGAAAGAAAACCAAGGAAAATATTTCTTTTGAAATTCAATGAAAGGGTACTAAGCCCCGACAATCCAGGTGCGAGATTCAGACTTCAGTGAGAAAACTGTGTGCTTGTGTATGGGGCTAGCCAGCTGAATAAGAGTGGAGAGGCAGGGTAACCAGGATCAGCTGAATAAGAGTGGAGAGGCAGGGTAACCAGGATCAGCACTGGGTGTTGTCTTATACCCACCTCTGTGTTTCTTTGCTGTCTGGGTGCTAACTCACCCAGACATGGCTGGAGGTAGAACAAGAAACATATGCCGAGTGCTTTCAAGGTTAACGAGGTACCTTGTACGTCAATCCAAAACACATCGAGTATAATAATCAAATCTCCTCGCTGATGAAGAGATTGTACTGAAGTAGTAACAGAAGCCGGGAAAGTTTAATTACACTGCTGCCTGTGGGGACGTGATAATATTACAGAGCGTTCTACAGACACAACGCACAGCTCTTTTTCATGTAGTTATGACGATAACATTTACATCACCTCACACTGGGATGCAAGGCCATGGGGCCTAACAGATTAGTCCAGAGATGCTATCGTTGCAAGACATCGTCTCAAAGTTCAGACTTTTGGGGTTCGACTCACGCACTCTCTCATACATAAACCCAGCGCTGTCTGTGCATTCCTCGTGCAGAATGGTATTTTTCCTACACACATTTAAATAAAATCACCTTCCCACCACCTCAGGCACTGGCTGTTTCAATGGCCTCGCTGGGAGAGAGTGGTTCCTACAAGGAGCCTCTGGGAAGGATGGGGTTAACGTGCGGACGCTCTAATTAACTTCAGCTGGAAAATACTCCCCGAGGGACCAGGAGCCTCTCAGCTACCTGCAGGCGGATATCTCTATATGCTAAATGCAGTTCCCTATACTTAAAACCTCCTAGAAGAAATAGTTATTAATTTCCTTCTGTACATACAGTATAAAGTTTCAGTCCCCAAGATCAAAAGAAAGACTTTCTGTATTAATAAAAGATTTAAATTTTCTTTAGGTATTTTACAATTTTGGGTAGATGAATTATTTTCCCCAACCAAGATTAAAATTCATTAGTTTTGATATATTCTAAAAGTGATCTCTGGAAGATTTAACAGCCCATGGAAACAACTGTAAAGGGTTTTTTAGCGATTCAGCACTTTTATTTATCCTCAGAAAGAAGCTCTGTCCCAGCAGATGAGTTTGAGATTGTGAGGTTTGAAAACCGAAGCTGTGATCTTCTCTCTCTCTCTCTCTCTCTCTCTCTCTCCTCTCTCTCTCTCTCTCTCTCTCTCTCTCTCTCTCTCTCTCTCTCTCTCTTTCTCTCATCCCTCTCTTCCCTCTCTCTCTCTCTGATCACTCTGGAAGTTTTTTGCTATTTACTCACGCAAGCGTTTCGGAACCCACTCAAGACGTATTCACCCTGTTCCGAACGCTGAAGTGTCAGAGATAATGACAACGATAAAAAGACCATTTACGCCAGCAAAGCACTATTCCCAGCCGACATGAATAATGTTTATGACTGCCTTTCTGAAAGCAAACCCTCTGTTTCGCAGGTGGTAGAGGAGACTGAAATGGATGAATAATGTATTAATCGCTTATGAAAACACACACACACACACACACACGCACACACAATCACATACACACTCACACACACATACATACACACACTCGCACAAACACAAACACATACTCGCACACACGCACGCACTCACACACGCACACCGGGTTTCCTCAGACATGATCTCTGCTGAGGGAGCGTTGAACGATGGCCGCGAGTCAGCGTTTAGAGCAGCGGGGTGCCGTAGTTTGGGAGCGCTCCAGGATGGGTGATTGAGTGCTTCCCATTAGCGCGGTGATCTTACTATAGCGCAGCGTCGCGCGAGGATCCCAGTGCCCTGCTACCAGAGAACAGCACAGCACAGAACCGTACGGCCGTGAATATCCCCGGCACAGCTCTCACCCATCACCTACACAAAGCACAGCTATAAAATATCAGCCAGTCCCCAACGTCTGCAAAAAACACAACAGAAGTATGTAACGCAAAGTTTCCAGCACCTACACAAAGCAAAAGAAACAAACAAGAGTCCCAAAAAGTTCCCACAGCACAGCTTTCATGAGAGAGATTCCACAACACCTACCCACAGCACAGCAGAGCAGTGCACTAAACACAGTTTAACACAGCACTGAGCACCTAGCAACAGGCCCAGCTAACAGTCTCTCTCCCTGGGCATAGCCCAGCCTGGCACACGGTGCCATCCCTCACGCTCACACACAGCCAGGCGAAAAACCGGAGGGAGCTCCATTTGAAATGAACACTCAACACCTGGCCACATCTCTGTGAACACACAGCCTAAGTACCCTGTAATCAGTAGGACTCAGTCAGTACCTGGCTGTGTGCAGATGAACGCGGTCCAGCTCCGAAATAACTGAACACGGACAAGTACAGCCCGCTGATGTCTCAAACAGAGCTACACTGCAACAGACTGGAGATTTCATCTGTGCAACATTTATAATGACCATGAGCCTACAGGGACAGCCCAGCCCCCACCCCACGCTCTCAGCCCCCTTAACCCCCAACCCACCACCCCCCATCCTTCTTCCTCTGCTGTGTCAGATTCCTGAAGGGAGAACCCCCATGATGGAGCCCCCAGCCCGCGGGCTGAATGTCTGTTTTTGTGCATGTGTTGGAGTAATGATGATGTCCTAAGCACATTTGACCCCCTCAGAATCCTGCAGAGGAGCTCAGGGCTCGCGTTCATGGAGCGCCTCTTAGCAGGGATGCCGAACTGATCTCGGATCAGGTGTCCTGTGTCAGTACCCTAACCTTATCCACTATGAGCTAAAAGAAACAGAATTCCCAGCCTGGTTCCCCCTCCATATGGCCACCCCATCATCCTTCCAGTGGGACTGTGTCAGAGATCCCCTCCCTTTCCTCCTCAAGCCGATCTGTGCTCAACTTTCTGGCTCAAAATGGCTGCCATGTATCACCCAGAGGCGATTTTACCCTGTTATTGTAAAACACTTCTGATGCACGTAATCCACTGTATCCATTTGTCTTATTGAAAAGCCAGAACTGATCCTAGGTCAGTTCTCCTGCTCTCAGATGCTTTAAGAATACCTCACGCTGTGGGAGTCTAACTCAGTTGGCTTTTTCCCCCCCATTTCAGATTTTGGGAGCTACCTGCACATAGAGGCTAGCCCGAAGGCACTGGGGAAGAGGGCGCGGTTGGTGAGCCCGGAGGTAGGAGCGGAGAGGGGCCCCACCTGCCTGCAGTTCTCCTACCAGCTCCGGGGGGAGCCGGGGGCCACGCTGAGAGTCCTGCTCAGAGACACGGACCAAGAGGAGACCCTGCTGTGGTCCCTGGGGGGAGATCAGGGCCCCGTGTGGAGGGAGGGCCGCACCATCCTGCCCCGCTCCCCCAAAGCATACAAGGTACGAGACTTTTTAAGACTGACGTGTTCTGCACCCCCCGCCCCCCTTAAAGTTGACCAGTTTCTGTCCTAATGTAGCCGTGGAAACAGAGGATGAAGATAACAGCATTGTACTGGTGTTTCTGCTGCTGTAATTTGCATCAATTACATAATTAGCATAATTGATTGTGATGCACGGTGGCAATAGCCATTAGCGGCTGGAGCCGTAGACATGATTGCTTGGCTTTGAGAGGAGTTTGTGCTAAACCTGGTGTGCATGATAGAGAGAGAGGGAACGGTGTCTCTGGCAGCTGTGATGACGAGGCTGACCTCAGCTTCAGGTCTGTGTGGAAAAAGGGGCGTGGCAGTCTCCCACTGACTCAGCTCTTCCTTTCCTCCGGCAGGTCATCATGGAGGGGTTCTTTCACCATAGCAACTGGGGACACATCTGGCTTGACAACCTGCACTTGAGCTCCAGCACGCCTCTGGAAGAGTGCGCCTGTAAGTGCCACGCCCCCTCCTCTATGCCCAGCCCTAAAAGCCACTCTGTCCCCGCCCTCTGACCCTATTTAGCCACACCCACATCCCTCTGCCCCGCCTTCATAATCCAGTGCCCTCTCATCCCATAACCCTAGTTTCTTTAAGGAGTCTTTAAGGAGTGCTGGATACTCACCAGGCTGTAGGTGAATGGTGAGTCAGGAAGAGCTGAGGGCGTGTTCTCAGCATTATGTATTCATTATGTCCCTTATTCTTAGCCGAAAAAAACCACAAATGTTCCCACCAATTAAAAACCAGAAAGGAGAAATAAAAGGCTCTCAATGTCTTTCATTCATAAAAAAACAGGAAGTGGGCCACAAACACCCGTAGGGTTCTGATTGTGTCTATCTTTGGCATGTGTAAACAGAGTCTCCTCTCACCAGCAGGGAAAAATAACCATCCCCTGCTGCCTGCCTCCCAGCCTAGGAAACAGGGCCGATTCTCTGTGCAGGCTCCAAAACATTCACAGTGTTTATCAGTAATGCAGAGCAGCTTAGACAGCGTGCATGCCGACCCCTGCCTCTGCACGGCCCTTTGGCAGGGTCCTGTGCTAATCGTGTGTGTGAAAACGCAACTAGCGCCTCCTCTGTGCCCAATTCGGTGGTGTGCCAGTCCAAAATCATGTGGGCAATCACTGTCATGGTCGCAGCCAGCTCTCTGCCAGGAATTAGTCCGGTTGTTGTGTTCTTTCTAATTTTCTGTGTGCTGAGGAACAAGCACTGAGCGTTGCGGCCTGTTGACAAACCTCTGCTTCTTTCTGCAGACAAACAGTGGCCAATCAAGGCTGCTCTTTTATTACATTTAGACATTTATGAGTGAGTCACAAAGTTAACATTTCGTCACAATATTCCGTGTTAATAGCTGGATGTTTACTCAAGCGATTCAGATGAAACTTAACAGCACTGTTCTGCCCAATAAGTGAACCTGCAACCTCTCAGTTACAAATTCAGCTCTCTAACCACTATACATCACTACAACTGTCTTCACAGCCAACTCACATTGAAGGTTTCGGGTTCAAACCGCCCTCAAACTCATACTGACGCAATCATGTTGTCTGAACAGCATTCAGTGGAGCTCATGGGAAAAAAAGTCTAACAGACAGTTAGTGGAAAGTTAGCGTTTTGTTCGGCTAATTCTCTGAATCCCTTCGTTTCCTTTTGCAGATCCTTTTGCCGCGTTCCCTCCAGACATGACCGGTGAGTGTGACTTCTTGCTGAGTCGTATGCATCCCCCTCGTTAAGCTGCGTGGCAGAACACGGTCGCCGGAGCTGAGTATCTGACGGGTCTAAACAATCTGTGCCGCCAGAACCCGCCCTGCATCATTCTGTGCACACTCCATTAAACCCAAGAGGCAGCGTCACCACCTCACTCTGCTTAGGCCAGCACAGCTGCAGACTCACACACGCTTTCTCTGAGCCTCTCATAACTCATCCCTTTTATAACTTCTTACCCTACACATTCAGTTCCTCACGCATTTCACTTTACATCCTGTGAGAGAGAGCAGCACCGACCTACAGCCCATACATCTATGGCCTCCATTTTCTATGTCCACCACCCCCTCCAGCTGTTGTTATGTAGCAGTTTTATTCTTGACCCCCTCCTGTCCCTTTGGTCTGCCTGTGCAGCCCACACCCCCACTCCGCCCTGCAGGAGTCAGATTTGAGTGTTTGCCACCCCTGAAAGTTGGCAGCCCTGAGCCAGAAGCAGCTGCTGCCAGGCTGGCAGCTCACAGAGACGGAGCTCTCTGGAGGGACTGCGAGAACACATCCAGCCTATTATCTTCCAAGGGATGCTACATCCCATAAAAATTCACAAAACAACAGCAGTGAAAGAAAATGGGGGATTATAGCTGGCTTATGGTGTTTTTTTGGACAGTTTAAGGGGAGCTTTGAGACCGGGAAAGGGAGGTGCGTTACCCGAGGCCGTGTTTGCCAGCCGAGCGGGCGGGCGCACACCGAGTGCCATGCACTCAATCAATGGGTCTTTAATCCCGCAGTCATGACAAATCCCTCGAAAAGCGGGGACTCTCCTGTGCAGCCGGAGAAAGCGATTCTGGAGCCTCACCCTGCGCAGTGAGCAGAAATCCCCTCTATTGATACGGGATTCATGCGCTTTGTGTGTGTGTGTTTGTGTGAGCAGGGCGGAGGAGGAGAGTCTTCACAGAACAGACTCCTGCTTTCTCTCTTCTGACGGGTGAAACTGAGGGGGGATTTGTTGTAATACTGTGTTTGTTTGGATTGAGCGAATGTGAAGAGAACCTGAGAGCGCTGTGTGGCTGTCTCCTCCTCTTCTCTGGAGAGGAGAGCAGATCGCACACACACGCGAGAGCCTGAATCCCGCTCGCAGAGACGGCTCAGGCTCTGTCACATACGCGGGGTTCCCCACCCTGAGTCGTCCCCCGGTGCAGTCCCGTCCAGCAGGAATGAAACCTGCATAAAGATCAAAGGAGCGCCACAAACATACTCTCTCCTTAACAGAGACATGAGAGAATACCTCTGGGGGAAGGAGAGGGGAATGTGGTCAGGGGTTCCTTTGTTCACCGTTCTGCTGTTGTTCAGTAGATCACATCCTACTTTCATGGTGGGGCTTGCCAGTTTTGCAGTAACGGTCAGTTATGTAGTCATAGTAACGGTCAGTTATGTAGTCATAGCAGTCTTCACTTGTTGCTGCAGTACTGACTGTTCTATTTCTTCACCCAGTACTAACCCTTCTCTAAGAGCAGTACTGGCCAGTGTCTCAGTGCAGTGCTGATGGTCCTTTTACTTCAACCCAAACCATCCTGTGACTGCAGTACTGACTCTGTGCTTAGTGCAGTACTGACCTCTTTACCTCTGCTCGCGCCAGTATATGTTGTGGGCGGATGTAGCAGTTGCTTTCCCGCTGTTTTGGAGCGCACATTCCTGTCTATCTGAGGACACTCGGCTCCGTTAAGACTGAGAAACTCATTTTTAATAGAGCCAAGTTATTCCAAACTGAATGATGAACTTCATTGATAGACAGCGGAGTTCATAAGAACTCGTGGCTGGAGATACCATCTAAACTACCGAAGGGCACGTCGAGTCGCAGAGGTTGCGCGAGGTTCGTTTATCACTCTGACCCAGATCGGTTTGATTAAAACCGTTAGCCCCTTAGCTCAGGCTCAGCCCCCCACCCCCCCGTGCTCCTCAACTTAAATCCGACAGTTCTGTCGCCTGATATTTTCAGACCGCTCACAGCATGTATCCTACAAAAGAAAAGCCTTTTTATCGCTAGATAATAATCCCCATGTCTGGTGAGAGTTGTTCTGTTAATCTGCTGTTCAGGTGGGGTGATAAGATGTCAGAGATCACATGAGCTTTGCATAAATAGTTTGTAGTATCTCTCCTTGGTTGATCTTTCTCAAGTGATTAGAAGTAAGATACAAAACTAAAGGAGAGGAGTGACTCTAAAGCACAGCATAGACCCTACAGACTGGCTAATTTAGCGAAGGTTCTCATGGACCCCAAAGATAGGTGAAGTTCACCACTGATTGCGCCACAGTCGCTGGCTGGTTTGGTAAATGCTGTCACCAGAAGCAGTAGCTGGGCGCAGCAGAGGGGCTCAGTCAGCAAAGCCGCTCAGAGAGGCTCAGTCAGGAAATGTTACCTGTAGAGGCTTCAAAGAGCTGCTGTGTACCCAGGCGGTGCTTATTTTACTGACTGTTCCACCTGTCTCCTCTTCCTCACAGATCAGAGACCAGCCGACTTTGGCGATGAGCGTCTCTCTAACGGCAGAGAGCTAACAGACAGAGGTAAGACACGTTGTCTTCTGTTTATGACTCATCTTGTGTGGGTGGGTGCCAGACCTGGGTGAAGTAAACGTTTGAAATGCTTTAACCGTTGATGCCGGTTAAAATTTGAAATGCTGGAAAACTGCAGATCCAAGAAGATTCTCAAGGGAAACGGCATAATAACCAAAAACTACAACCATGTGAAGGAAGAATTTTTGTTGTCAATATTTGGTTTGTAATATCCAAGTCTGGTAGGAGGCCGAGCCACCATTTCCAAGCCTGTCTTTTCATCTCTCTTTCCCTCCTTCCCCCTTTCTCTCTCTCCCTCTTTCTCTCTCTCCCATCCTTCCCCGGCTTATCAGTCCTATTCTGTCTTTAGGCCCCTGTACAACCGCTTCCAGCTCATAAGAACATCTTTGTCCCGGGGAAAAAAAATAAAATAAAAAAGTCAGAGAAAGTAATTACAGGCTGGAACAGAATCTTTTGGTCACCTCACCTTTCATTACCGCCTTTCTCCAGCGCTCCTCTCGCAAAATAATGAAATGATCAGTGACCCTCACTTCCTCCTGACTGCCAGCCTCAGAACGCTAAATTAATAACCACAGCTAAACGAATAACAATACCGTGCCAGAGACATTTTCATTAGCCGCTATCCAGATAGCGGGAGCACGGTGAAGGGCTTTGCGAGTCTGGGGAATGAGACGGCCGCCGCCGCACCTGGCCCCCCGTGAAAAGAGGGACTGAGGGGGGCTGAATGAGAGGGGAAAGCAGCCGTGATGAATTAGGCGTAACCCTTGCAGACGTGTGGCAGACTGGTGGTTAGATGATATGAAGAAGGGAAGGGCCTTTTACTAATATAATGTGGTAACGGTAGCGTGTTATGAGTTATGAAGTTGTAGCCTGATGTGATAACAGGGCAGGCATCACAAGCTTATTAAACAACATTAATAGTATTGAATTAGGCACAGATTTAACAGAGAGAGGTCTTATACCTGTGTGAAATGGTGGTGTGATGCAGTGCAGTGCTGTTGTTATCTTTGTTGCGATGAAACGAGGCATTTTACATCGATGAAAAACTGTAGGAGTCGAGTCGAGCAGTGCACCGTCCCCTTCTCTGAAATTCTGTGTGACCTTCCTCTGCCAGGTTTCCACCATCCAGAGAGGAGCACGGTTTTCCCGACCTCTGACCAACCCGTGACCCCTGGCACAGAGAAGGATAATTCCTGGCTGTACACGCTGGACCCCATCCTGCTAACCATCATCGTGATGAGTTCCCTGGGCGTCCTGCTGGGGGCGGTGTGCGCCGGCCTGCTGCTGTACTGCACCTGCTCGTACGGGGGCCTCTCCTCCCGCAGCTCCACCACCCTGGAGAACTACAACTTCGAGCTGTACGACGGCATCAAGCACAAGGTCAAGATCAACCAGCAGCACTGCTGCTCCGAGGCCTGAGGGGAGGAGCCGGCCTCTCTCCTCCTCCCCTCCTCTCCTGTCTCATGCCTCTCTCCCTCGCTCCCTCTCTCACGTGGAGCACCGGGGCAAACCTCCCCTCTCATGCATTCGCGCCTCCGGCTCCAGCAGTGGAGTCGGACATTTGGAAACCTTAGCGCTGCTCCCTCTGCACTGCTCTACGAGTGCCAAAATCTTTCAAAAAAATATCAAAACATATCAATTTAATGCCTAACCCAAAAACATACGCATATGAATATTGATTATGTAAGACCTACCTTTTAATTATCTGACATAAGTGTGGACAAATGACACCTGGACCCTGTAGTACACCAGGACGATGTAGACGAGCGACTGAGTGACATGTGGACGATGTAGACGGGCGACTGAGTGTCATGTGGAGGATGTAGACGAGTGTTTGCCTGAAAAATCTCAGCCTTCTTTTAGAAGCGGTTACTCTGTTGGAAGCTTTTGAGTCTCCATAGAATACCAGCTTCAGTTTTCTTCATTATGATCTGTGCTATTTATAGCATTTTCATTCCTTTGTGTCTGTCACTCTCAGTTCTTAAGTGTGTATAATATTTAATATTTGAAGGTTTTTGCTTTGGGCTGTTGCCAGCCAGTAAAAATAAAAAGTGATTAGACAAGAAAGGAAAAAAATGGAGACAAAATGTTCAGCCATGCATTTTAGATAGATTAACAGGATTGTCTTTGATGTATTTTTTTTTTATTTCTGTGAGAAAGTTGTACAAAAACAGCGCGATGCTCTGTGGCTTTGAATGTTATGTTGAGTGCATCCTATGGAAGGCAGAGTGTTGAATGACAGACACCGAGGTCACAGACCTGCATGTGCGTGCTTTGCAGAGACTAGAGAGCGACAACACACATGCTGACGCACTCAAGACTGAACGAGCGAAAGAGAGAGGGCGAGAGAAGGGGTGGAGAGGGAGAGCTCTTTTTTGACTGCTGTGTGGAAGAGCTTGAAGAGGCCCAGACGGAGGAATCTGGGAACAGAGCCTTTTGTTGGACGCACAGTTGCTGAGCCTTAAGCCTGCTTTTGGAGAGGAGCCATGGGGACAGAAACACACCGCTGAGGCCTTGGGAGGGCTGGGTCTCACGCTTTCTTCGGCTCGCTTTTTCTACAGCCAAGCTGAAGGTGAACAGGACACACACTTTTGTGTTTTTGTGAGTCTGAGTGGAGTCCTTAAACCCGTTCCTGGATGTCTTTACATGGTGAAAGAGAAAGAGAACTGCAGATCTTTCCTCTGTACCCCGGACTGAATTTTATCCGCATGCACATACACACACACACACACACGCATACACACACTCACACACACACACACACACTCACACACACATGCATACACACACACATACACACCCTCACACACACGCATACACACACACACACACACACACATACACACATACACACACTCACTCACTCACACATACATACACACACACACACACACACTCAGTCTCAAATACGCAAATTCTCTTACTGAAGGGCATGCAAACAGGACGTGAGCGTTTAGGAGCTGATTGGGACATTGACGTCCGAGATGAGGACGGGGTCGGGTCAGCTGAGGGGAGGGGGGGGCACCGAGTTCCTGGACTCTGTTCACTCTTATCCAAGTGCCTTGGAGCTCGCCCCAGCGCACCCCACACTGGAGAGGAGAGAGTGCTATCTCTTCTGTCTGGGACAGGAGGCAAAGACAGGACCATCCTGGCACTGCTCTGATATCCAAACCTTATTTGTAGACTTTGTACAGAAATGTTTTTTTATTATTGTTATTATAATTATTATTTAATAAAGGATTGAGACTATTGTAGAGGGTGTTTTCAGTCAGTCCCATGTCTGTTTGTCAAACATGCATGCACACGCTCATGGACACAGCCTGAAAAACAAACACACACAAACAATCACATATATACACAATCTGAAATGCACATACATAAATTAAGACAAAGACACAAGCTGAAATACACATAAATATAACCAGAAGGAAACAAACACACCCATACTCCCTCTCCATGCCTCAAACTCAGCTAAACTGTGTACTCCACCGCAGCGACCTGCTCCCCCAGCTGAGGAGGAGGAGAATGCTGTGACACATGGCGACGAGTCCTCACTTCTGACCCCCACCCTGCCATGCAGCCCCCCATCCACAGCCAGTAAGGCGGGTTGGCAGGGCTGGTGTCCCCCCACTCTATGGGCTAACGTCTTCTTCAAAGTCCAACATCTTTACCATGTGAACCCCCCAGGGACCCGCGTCTCCATTTAACCCTGCTCTGTGCTCACTCTTCACAATATGGCTTTGAAGTACATATACACTCACACACACATATACACACACACATACACACATACACTCACACACTCACACACACAAATACACACACTCACACACATACATACACACTCACACACACACATACACAAACACTCACACACATACACACTCAAACACACATATACACTCAAACACACATACACACTCAAACACACACACACACACACACAAATACACTCACACGCACACATACCCACTCACACACATACATATACACACACACATACACACACTCAAACACGCATATACACTCACACACACACACCTACACACACAAACACACTTTCACACACACATATACAAACACTCAAACACATACATGTACATATACACACACACACACTCACACACAGACAAATACACTCACACACATACATATACGCAAACACTCACACACACATATACACTCACACAAAACATACACACACACATACACACATACACACACTCACACACACACATATACACAAACACTCACACACATACATGTACACAAACACTCACACACATACATGTACATATACACACACACACTCACACACATACATACACTCACACACACTAACACACACTAACACACACACACACACATACACACACTCACACACACACACACATACACAAACACTCACACACACACACATACACACACACACTCACACACACATATACACTCACACACATACATATACACACACACATACACACACACACACACACATATACACAAACACACACACACATATACACACACACATACACACACTCAAACACACATATACACTCACACACACGTACACACTCAAACACACTTTCACACACACACACACACACACACAGGTTCAGCTGTTCCCTGTCACTCACTTCTTTATTTTTCTCTCCCTCTGTACTGGGTATCTTTTACACTCCCTTTAGCCGAGAGTTACTGTTTAAAATAGCCTTTTAACCAAAATCACGCAGTTGCTGTTTAAAATAGCCTTTGACCAAAATGTCCTCTTACTGCTTAAAATGGCCTTTGACCAAAATCATCCAGTTGCTGTGTTGGGGTGGGGGGACGGGTGGGGAGGGGGGTCTGGACCAGGCCATCCCAGACCAGACTAGACCACACAGGATTTTGGTAAACAGACTAGACTGCCAAGGGATATGTGGGTATGAACAATCATTTCCCTCCTGTGGAAACCAAAGTTATGCTGTGAAAGTAATTACTCTTCAGGCTTAATGATGTGACTGACCTCCCGATGAAAACCTTTACGGGTTAACTGCATTATGGTGCATGCCACATGCCTGCAGCGGGGTTCAGAGGCCATTATGGTGCATGCCACATGCCTGCAGCGGGGTTCAGAGGGGTTCAGAGGCCATTATGGTGCATGCCATTATGGTGCATGCCATGCCTGCAGCGGGGTTCAGGCGGGGTTCAGAGGCCCATCATGGTGCATGCCACATGCCTGCAGCGGGGTTCAGAGGCCATTATGGTGCATGCCACATGCCTGCAGCGGGGTTCAGAGGCCATTATGGTGCATGCCACATGCCTGCAGCGGGGTTCAGAGGCCATTATGGTGCATGCCACATGCCTGCAGCGGGGTTCAGAGGCCATTATGGTGCATGCCACATGCCTGCAGCGGGGTTCAGAGGCCATTATGGTGCATGCCACATGCCTGCAGCGGGGCTCAGAGGCCATCACGCAAAAGCCACACAGCTCTTCATAAACACAGTGACATGTGAAAGTGATTCACACTGTCATTTTTTTAAAACACAATATATACTTTATGTTTTAAAGAACTCTAAAATGGGTCACACCTACAGCATGTGGGACCTATGTTTTATTACTTTGTTTTGTTTAAATAATCTAGGAAGTCAGTTTGGTTGAAAGCCAAGGCTTTTGTTCCCGATGCAGCAGTCGGTCTAATAATGTTCTCACTGGGAGGAGGGATGTAGTTGTGTGTAGTCAAACAGCTTGTACAATATATGGTCTTTCCACAGCAGCATACACAGAAGGAGACCGTGGAATGTAATAATATTGAAATAGACTGGGATTAACAGAGTGCAGAAGCTATATGTCAAACAGCTGTCTATGAGACCTGAAAGGTACGGTATGTGTTGCTATGGAAATCCTACAGGGCCTGAGCTTATCCATACTTTTATTACGGGGTGGGGGTGGGGGGGGGTTAGGGCAGCAGTAGTTGAGCAATGACACCCAGACAAGCCTATTTAACCAAGAAAATGATCGTTAAACTGCTAATTAAAGCAGCCGGGCATTCTGTCCCCCTTACGCAAACCTGCAATTATTTATAACACAGCAATAGAATACAATTTCTTTACTTAATAATTATTTTTGAAAAGCAGTATTAGAGAGAATGGCTTTCAGTTATACTCTCTAATATGTTTAAACTGCTGTTACTGGTTACCCTCAGAATCATATATCACTTTACTGATCTGTACATTTAATCTGTTCCACATTGACGGTGATTACTCTCTATTGCCCTCTAGTGTATTACCTGGGAAATGCGCTACCTAAGAACTAATACTTTTGATTGTCACCTAATTGCATTTATCATATCTGCTAACATTCCAAGGTTTCCTGGGTTTCAACCTTATTTTGCCATCTTCTTCTGGCTTGCTCACATTGGGTAATTTCTCGTCACTGAAATATTCACAGAAAACCATCTTGTAGTTTCTCTTTAACAAGTTGAATGATACCTGATGGAGTGTGGCTGTGTGTGTTAGATCTGGTGTCAATAGACTGGACTAAGCAACCTGAGTTTCCTCCTTCACACACTACACGACATAAGCACACCATCTGTCACACACAGCCTGGCAACCCAGCCTGGTTGAAAGTTAACCTAAGGGTACAGAAAACAGTAACCAGCCACAGGAACAAAGCATCATAACCACACCACCAACTGTGGAAAGAAAGCTGTATATTGTTGTAAATATTTCTCCATATGAAACTCTCCCTTATTTTCAGCAGCCAGTTGCCGGTGTGTTTTACTTCCCACAAAATGGAAACAGACGTAAGAGGAAATGAATAAAGGAAGTGATTCAGAGAAGCTGTTCGGTAAATTTCAGTATGATATCACGCTAATATCATGCTATCTTTTACATCCTGCTTTTTCACTTACCAGGATGCATGTTCACATAGTGAAAATCTATATATTAATGTTTTTGTTTTTTACTAATTGCATTTCAAATTTAAGGATTTTAGAATAGCATGTAGAAACCATTATAAAACGCAGGATAGTCTTAAATAGTTGATATATGTTTATGTTATTTATATCATAAAGTCTGTGCTGTACTGCGGCTCTCCTGTGTCATAGGTAACGCTCAGGTTAGCAGGCATGCAGAGACCATCCCAGTGATACCATGAAGTTCTGAGCCAGGTACGGGATAACAGGCGATAGAGCAGGATGTGTGGCCGTTTGAACTGAGCAGAACATCGGCCATTTGGAAAATATATCAAACATCTCCTTGTAAAAGTTCTAAATTTTCTTTGTGTAGAGCTGCAATTTTCAGTAATGTCTAGAATATGTAAGAAATATGATTTGCAATTATTGTAAAGTTTATGATCTTTTTTCTGCCTTACAGAAATTAAATATGCTGCAGGGTATTGGACATATACATACATACATTTTTCAGTTGATAATATTAAATTTATATTTTTATTGTATGTTTTTCTATGATTGTCTACTGTTAAAAATTGAATTATTTGAACATTTGTCCATAAATTGTTAAATGTTGGATTTCTGTTCTAATCATAATAATGCATCTTATTTTTAATAAATTGAATTTCCATAAGGGATATCATATCGTCAATCAACAAGTGCAGTCAACCATATGCAAACACTGGTTATGTAGGGGTGCTTTGCGCGTGGATGTCGACTGTATCCTGAGAAGTGGAGCGAGGGCAGTGAGAGGTCATTGATATGTGAAAAACTTGTTTGATAGCCATATTGGGTCCCGCCCAAGGGCTGGGAGAAAATGACAGTTATTTGTCACACTGGATAGGATTTCCCCTGTGTGGAACACGCGCATATGTCTGCCATCCAATCACATTAGCATGCTCATGCAAGGGTGTCTGATTGGATGGGACTGGCTTCAAATCGCAGTCAGGGTCTTTCATTATTCAACATCTCTGTAAGATCTGGAGTGTCAAAGTCTGGTGCATCTCGCAGTGCTCCACAGCCCTAGGTGTACTGGCTTGTGTAGAGCTGTGTGTCTCTGTGCTATGTTACAGTTCACTGTACTGTGCTGTGTAGTATGATTTCTTGTGCCAAACTATGCAGTTCCCTTTTTTTGCGCTGTATGTGCTATGCTATGCTATGCTATGCTATGCTGTAATGTGCTGTGCTACTCTATGCTATGCTATGCTGTAATGTGCTATGCTATGCTATGCTGTAATGTGCTGTGCTACTCTATGCTATGCTATGCTATGCTGTAATGTGCTGTGTTACTCTGTGCTATGAAAGGCTGTAATGTGCTATGCTATGCTGTAATGTGCTGTGCTATTCTATGCTGTAATGTGCTGTGCTACTCTATGCTATGCTATGCTGTAATGTGCTGTGTTACTCTGTGCTATGAAAGGCTGTAATGTGCTATGCTGTAATGTGCTGTGCTATTCTATGCTACGCTATGCTGTAATTCTCTGTGTTACTCTATGCTGTGCTATTCTATAATGTGCTGTGCTCTGTGTGTGCTATGCTATGCTGTAATGTGCTGTGTTACTCTGTGCTATGCTATGCTGTAATGTGCTGTGTTCTAATGTGCCGTATCTAAATGACACTATCCGAGCAGCGGGTCTCTTAGAGCGTGAGCTCTGTTGTCTGTATCAGACATTGGGGGAGTTATATTTTTGGGGGGTGTTCAGTGGGGGCTGAAACAGCCTGTGATGCATTAAACATGGGTTCCACGCACCAGGGGCTGTTTGTGGGAGTGTGGCAGCTGGGCTCGTTATCGACTCCCCAGCGGAGTCTTATAGACTGTGGGGCAAGTGTGTTCCTACTGCCTCCACCCCCTCCTGGTCACCTCTCTGCCCCATGCGGGGTTCACTGGCCCTAAAATTAACCAGACCCACAACCCACCTCCACCCACCTCTAAACACTCTGCCCGCATGTGTGTGTGTTAGTGTGTGCGTGTGTCTGTGTATGTGTGTGATTCTGTGTGTGTGTGTGCGTGCGTGCGTGTGTGTGTGTGATTGTGTGTGTGCATGTACGCGTGTGCATTTGCATGCGTGTGTGTGTATGTGATTATGTTTCCGCATTCGTGATTGTGTGTGTGCATGTACGCGTGTGCATTTGCGTGCGTGTGTGCATGCATGTGTGTGAGTGTGTGATTATGTTTCCGCATGCGTGTGTGTGTGTGATTGCGTGTGCGTGTGTGTGTGTGTGATTATGTTTCGTGTGTGCGTGTGCGTGTGTGTGTGTGATTATGTTTCCGCATGTGTGTGTGTGTGTGATTGTGTGTGCGTGTGTGTGTGTGTGTGTTTGTAATTCTACCTGTCAAATGATTTTCCAAAAAAAATAAATTTCATGTAGTGCAGGACCCTCATAAATGTCACATCCAAAATAAACATGGCTCTCATCACCCATGAGTCACAGGTGGCTCCATTAATGTGTCTGAATGGTAATGGGAATATGTCTAATAGAGAGTGGCACCTGCATGGATCGGGCTGCCAAAAGAAGCTTAATCTCAGCTTCTCCAATATTTAATCCTGAACCCTGGACCTCTGCAGCATGGATGAGTCAACATAACCTGCACCAGCCTCGCAGTCACACCATAATGTATGTGCCATCTTCAGCAGAGGGATTGACACAGCTTATGGTTTATTTATTCAGTCTGTGCAAAAATATAAAACAAGGCTGACATGATTAAAGCAAGCTGCACTGCAGGGGAGGCTCGCAGTCTTTTTATAGGGCTTCATATTCCCTTACAAAAGTTTCATATGTTGCAATGTATGGTGAATAAATGGAACTTTTGGATAAAATAGTAAGACATGCTTTCAACAGTGGTTTTCCTTTGATATATTTAAATATGTCATTTCCATGAAGACTTCATGTTTGGACATATTTTTTATTTCAATTCATTTTAATAGATTTAATTTCTGTAGAGGTCATGACACGGTTGTCAAGTTGAGATATGACAAGGAGGAGGAGGAGGTAAAGAGTGTCAGGGTGGTTGCTAGCTCCAGTCCTGGAGATGGTTGCAGGCGTCGTGCTCCAGAAAGAGGTACTTATCATTGTTTAAACTGCTGTGACATTATCCCATTATGTGTGGCACCTGTGTGTGTCAGTATGTTTAGTATTATGTTTTGTACGATGATGCAGAGGTTTAACCGTGTTATACAGATGCTTTCAGGAGAAAACCATCAAATTATGCAAAGTGGGTGGAGGCACTGTGGTCTGTCACATGACTTCACTCATTTCACTGCATAGACAACACAAGCACACACATACTATGAGAACAAATACTGTGGGAAAAGCTGACTGAAGGGGACAGAACTTCTTTGCCTTTGTGGGCACGTTTTACCCATTCTTAACATCTTATTTACTGGTATTTATATGACAACAACACATACAGTATGCAGAAAATAACTGAGAAAAACATCCCAGCAGTCTTTGCATCTGCACAGGTTACTCCTGCCTCATTAATGTGCATCTTCCCAGCGCAGTGGTGCGTGCAGCATGTGCTTCAGATAAATATAATAATAACTAATCAGCTAGAGCTGATGCAGGACCGGAGCGAGGCTAACACCAGGCCAATGCAGGCTAACACCAGGCCGACGGCAGGCTAACACGAGGCCGACGCCAGGCTAACACCAGGCCGACACCAGGCTGACACGAGGCCGACACCAGGCTGACACGAGGCCGACGGCAGGCTGACACGAGGCCGACTCCAGGCTGACACGAGGCCGACGCCAGGCTGACACCAGGCCGACGCCAGGCTGACACCAGGCCGACGCCAGGCTAACACGAGGCCGACGCCAGGCTAACACGAGGCCGACGCCAGGCTAACACCAGGCCGATGCCAGGCTAACACCAGGCCGACACCAGGCTAACACGAGGCCAACGCCAGGCTAACATGGCGCGGAGGCAGAGCTAAAACAGGAGCATCGGCCTATGCCGTTTATGGGGCTGTATCCTTACCCAGCGCCCGCCTTGGGTTCCTCGTGCTCTGTAAATCTCTTATGATTAAAACATTGTGCAGCTGCTCCTGGCCCTGTGCGCCACATCGGGGGCGCCCGTTTCCCGAGCAGCGCCGAGGCGGAGGGGGAAAATGAGGAGCCGCATGTGAGGCGGGGTGTCTCCTCTGCACTGTCCATTAGCAGCGAAATCAGAGCCCTGTTCTCTATAATCACAACTGACTGTTAGATTGATGAGAACGCACTCTACCTCTTTAAATATTTACATCCGCACCTGAGCAACAGCATACGAGAGAGAGAGAGAGAAAGGGAGAAAGGGTGGGAGAGAAAAGGATAAAAGGATAATGCAGAAAGGGGAGAGAGAAATGGAGGGAGGGAGAGAAAAAGGTCATTTGAATTGAATTGAAAGGATGGAACAGGTGGAAAAGGTGAGAGAGAAAAGGACAGAGGGAAGGAGAGATGAAGAGAGGAATATAGAGGAGGAAAGAGGGAGAGAAACAGATGGAGAGAGGGAGGGAAAAGGATGGCAAGATAGAGAAAGTAATAGCGAGAGACTATCAGTGGTAGATAAAGAGAGAGAGTGAGACAGAACGAGAGAGAGAGAGAGAGAGAGCTGGCCTTGATGGTGGGAATAACTCACTGCTCCAGTGTGACCATTTCTCCATTCCATTCCCCCCTTCCTCCTAGTAATGACAATATTGCTCTTGTTACTGAGTATTGTTATTATATTCTGGACTGCATGTGGCTACAGGCTGTTTCGTCTTCTTTATATAAAAGCTAAATGTATTTCACCCCTTTAGTTGTTTATCTTCAGTGTGGCCTAACATATATACACACACATGCACACACACGCACACACATACATGAGTACATATACCTACATGGACGCACGCACGGCCACACACACACACACTATCACTCACACCATCGGAACATGGCTGGGGATCCTCATTTTTCGGGCTGGCAGTCTGAGCTTCCTGTGTGACAGATTGTGCATAAAGTCATAGATTAGAGTTAGAAAACCACAGCAGGGAGGTATTTGTGTTTTGGCTAAGATTAGGTGATGCGATATGGATATTTGATTAATAGTCACAGATGGAGAAGGTCACACACCAGTACCTCCCACTGGGGGAACACAACAGAAACCAGAGGTTAGCGGCTCCACCGACCCTCTGTGCTTATGTTTCTCTCACATTACAGCGTCCACACCAGGCCACAGTCGAATACACATTTGCAAGACCTCAAATCCTTAGACACTGGTCAAATTTCAAAAACACTTCCTCTGGTCCCTGAGAATTTTCAGCAGAACATGTTGCAAACCAAAATGTGCAATTGTTTAAAAGAAACATTTTGTTCTGAATGCTAGCAAAAATAAATGTTCCTTATAACAGCAATAATTTTACTGATGTCCTAAGTGTTTTGAATAGTTATTTACATCCATTGTTTTATCCAGACAATAATGTGAAAGCTGTTATGTTCATGTTAATATTTATTCTTTAAGATGTGGAGGATGTTCTGGTTACTGTCGTGTAAGATGGTGCTGTGTACAGTAGCATACAGTGAAAAACAGAAAGGATCATGAGATTAGCTGAATGGTTTGTCTGATGTTCCAGCCTCGCCTCACGCTGGGATCAGAGACAAAATAAAGAGCAGAAATAGGATCCTCCATGGAGTTTAATAAACATCTGCTCATAAAGCAAGCAAAGCGCTTCACAATCGCACTTCCTTTCACAGCTGGGATCGGGACAGAAGAATAATGAATGCCTGTTTCTATAAATACGAACAAGACAAAAAACAACAATAAACACAAGGATCTGCCCGGCCAGGGAACATTAATAATTGTTCCGTCTTTGACGTTTTTTCATATTTTTTCTTTTTTATCCCAGTCTGGAGTCGCTGGTCGGGCTTCTCACGACGCAGCCGTGAGGGTCATGGACACATCAGGAGCGAGTCGCTGACACACACATCTGAAGGCCAGGTACTCTCACCTGCGTTCTCCACTGTTCCATGGGAAAGCTCGCTATAATAACAGGAGAGCCGAACCCCTCTCTGACCACAGCTGGTAGCCCTGTGAGCACCTGCCGTGCCGTTGGTGTGGCAGTGCACAGTGCCAGCTTTGGGCCACCTCCATTCGCCTGTCCCTGCCTGTTCTCCTACACATTGAGATGGAGAAGGTCCTACAGGGCACTGTAATAATAGGGTACTTTGGTAATAATTGAGGGGGGAAGCTTTTGGTATCTGTATTTGGTATATAGAACCATTAAGAAATAGTCTGGTACTTTAGAACCATGCTGTAAGATCAAGTAGTTCCTCTATGGTTCTTTATTGGTTTATCATATATATAATTTTATTGGTATATACTATAAAAAAGGTTCACTTTTAAGCATGAACTAGGACCCTTTCTTTTGGTATAATGTCCATACTGTGTTACACACACACAATAATCACACACACGCACCCAAACACACACATACGTGCGTACACATTTACACACAAATGCCCACAGCATGTTCCACACGCTCACACAAGTGGACGTACACAGACACACACTCAGTACTGTTACCCCCCCAGCTCTCAGGAGGGTCCTCCTCAGACTGCATGTTTCATCCCTGACTCACCTGGATTTCCCACCTGCATGTTTGAGTCTCTCCCAGCATTTCCTGTGTCTCCAGCGCCCGTGAGAAAAAAAGAAACTGTTTTTCTTTGTTTTAAATCTGTTATAATCATGTTCAGAGCTGGATTTCCTCAACAAAGGGAAACCGTCTGAGAACCAAAGCCAAAAAAAGTTCAAAATGTTTGCTTGACTTGATCACCCCCAAATCACAGCTTTTCTGTGCCTGTCTGTCCACAGGAGCCCAGCCAAGTCTGCCCCAGACAGACGGCTGTCTTAAGGGCAGTCACGAGCATCAGATCTGCCTTTTCCATTTCGATTTTAATTTCATGAAGGGAATAAAATCATCTGTCTACTGTAATTAGATAAGCCAGCCCGTTCTTGCTTGAGGGCTCTTAGTTCCAAACGAATGGGTCTTATTTTCTTTCATATACTGGCACTATTTCAGTATTTTGCAGCGGCAGTAGAGGAGTGGCGTTGAATAAGTTTTATGTTTGATAAGAGCCCGAGACAGTCAGAGACAGGAGGGGTTTGCCCCGTCCATTTTACTGCCTCACCCTTTTACTCTCTGTTGTAATTCTCCTTCTCTGCCTAATTTCACTACGTTACAAATATACTGGACCACCCATTTCACTCTCTTATAAGTTTTCTGCCCTGCTCTGTCATTCTGTTATAATTCTACTACCCTGCTTTTTTCACTCCATTGTAACTCTACTGCCCCACCCAATTTACATTTTACTACAGCACACAGTGCATGTCCGTCAACACATATGAAGTGTATGTTGGCATTACTCTGTCCATGTCACTCACCAAAACTGCTTTACACTTTTGTTCTTACCTTCAAACCCCATTTACAGGTGTGCCTCCCCACAGTGTGATCCAGAGAGGAGCGTATGTGTCCTATTTGTTTTGAACAGTTTAAGGGGCTGTTACTAGGCGGGGTAAGGGGAGTAATGCTCATCGATCTCAGCTCCTCCCTCTCATTGGGCAGGGCAGAGAAAGGGTCTTCTCGTGGCATGAACAAATGGGCTCTGTGCTTTGTGGCTGAATTGATGCGTCTCCCAGTGTGGCGAGGCTTCCTGGTCTGTCATAAACCAGGGAGAGCTGTGCTGATTGGCCCATCCCTCTTTGACACAGAGCAGATAGGAAATGTCTTGCCACTGGTTGTTATGGAAACTGATGTCGGGCTGGGTTCCGCCACAGATGTTTGACCACAAAAGTATGGCTGCCAAAGAGGGACAAAATGGGTTCAGCGGGTGAGAGAAAACCCCACAATAAACAATGATATAATAATTAATACAGATATTATATGCATAAAGTCATGTAAAACGCACTAGAAAATAAGGTGAGGTCGTGAACAAAGGGCTTGTCTACGCAGTATATGCAGGATAACAAAATCAACATTTTACTCTTAAATTTTGCTGCCATTCTGTGCAGATATTTTCAATTTACAAGAGACCACTGTCAATATTATTTTTTAAATGAAGCTTGTCCACAGAGTACCATGGAAGATTTTGGTGGCTTACTCAAGGCTAACTGAAGGCTACCTCAAGGCTAACTGAAGGCTGGCTCAAGGCTAACTGAAGGCTGGCTCAAGGCCTGGCTCTTCCTGTGTTTCTGTTGGCCTTCAGTCTATAGATTCCCATGCAAACTACTGGCAGCTGCTACACAGTTCTACAAATATCACATCCTCCCCTTGGTCTGGTCCTCCCTCTCATCAAACGCATCTTTCACCAACATATGAGAAGGAATGGAAAGGCATGTCACTTCTCTTTGTGTTCTGTAATGCCTGCTGGGATGGCGTGAGTCAGAGGAAGTGTGCATATAGCTGCAGAGTGAGTTTCCTGTGAGAATAGGTTAGGACACAGGTCAGGAGAGCTGCAGCTATGTGAATGAACTCATGTGCACACCCCCAGCACTGATTCACACACACACACACACACACACATCAAACACACTCACACAAACAAACACATTCACACAAGTAGGCAAACTGAATGCTTTGTGTGCTAATCAAATGGTAAGCACAGCGTTATTTCCATTATGATGAAAAATTTATTTTTATACCTCCAGCATTTTATATATAAACCAAATGTAGTTTACTTTATAAAAACACTAGTTCTTAGCGCTGCTCTAAATTTTGGCAGATTAAAAGTAATGATAAATAGACCTGCTTATGAGTACCTTGCATCTGTGATTTCGTATCTTCAAAAATATCTTGCCAGAGACATTCTCTTGCCAGTTATCGCTGGATGACTTTCAAAGAGTTCTCACATCCCCAGTCTGCCATACATGGATGCCAAATGCTTAATACAACTTTATCCTAAATTGTTCCCAAAAATACCATAGGCATAATTATGCATCTTAAACTGCCAAAAGGCCCTCTAAATAACCATGAGAAACTACCTTAATAACACTACAAACCTTAAATATTACCCTAGATTAAAAAAATACCCTACATTTATTATAAGGCTTCAAATTTATAGAAAGCTATCCTGTTCTGGCAATCATTTGTGATGCCTATCTGATGTTTCTGTACACTGTGTTTAACCTTGCGTTTAATATGTGAAGTAACACATAATGCCATGTACCACATTACTAACATATTATTAAGGGTTTATAGAGTGATGTTGTGATAATAAAGGTGTTATACATGCTGCATGAGGTGTTCATGAATGTTATAGACTTGCTCTCAGGTGTAAGGGGTAAGTTGCATTGTGGGGTATGTTGCATTGTAGAGCAACATCAGAGATTTGTTTCAGAAATATGATGTGGGCTGCTGTCACAAATACATGCATCTACATACTCACGAAAGCAAATGTGTATTCATCCAATGCCCATGCACAAGCAAATACACAAACATTCATTCATTCGTACACACACACACACACACACACACACACCAGTACACACTCAAAACACATACAAACACATGCACACAAAAGCACACACTCACAATCACAGAATCACAGAATCATGGCTCACTGGACCATAAATCTGGTATGAATCTGGCTATTTTTCCCAGCTTAATTGGGACTGCAGAGAAGAGCAGACGGAGTGATGCTGTTTTACTGCGTCCCAGACACCCACAGAGCCCTGCCTCTTTCACTACAGCCAGAAAGGGGGACAAAATGTTTACCAAAAAACAAGGGCTCCCAAAAGTCCCACCGCTAAAGGATTAAACAGACATTAATGAATACGGATTAAACTGATATTAATGAATAATTATGAGTGTCTCTGTCCCCTGCCTCCTCACCAGATGCCGTGCCATTTGTTCCACTCCAAAAACTTTTAAATTAAATTTTACGTGAACCTGAAAGAGATTAAATTACCTGCAAACACGCTGTCTCACGCTGTCGGGACAGATGCCTCTATCTCTCAGTGATGCGTACGCACATCACTCACTCACATCGCTCAGATAAATTACCATTTCAGTAACGTTTACATTTTATTGTTTCAGTAATGGTCAAACATAATTCCATGTCAGAAATTCCACATATTACCATTTCAAATCATCCTTTGTGGGGAAATTACCTTTGTTCTCTATGGTTATGAGGTTTACCATAATTAGTATGGATTTAATATTTATTCATCTCTCTGTAATTAAACTAATAATATTGATTAACCCCTTTGGCAATTAGTATGTTGATTAATCCTTTCAAAAACTAGTAGGGTTCATTATTTAATTACTAGTCCGGATTACAATTTCTGCAGCTCAGTGCTCCCGAGCTTAGATTCACAGGCCTGATGGATACAAACGGGAGTGAGTGACAGACAGCTTTTAAACACAAACAGGAACAAGACATTAAAGGTTTGCCTGTATAAGTGGGAAGAATATTTTATTATTTGTCTGCATATTTCTCAGAAACAGCCATTGTGCTCTGGGAAAATACATATAGAGTTATTCTGCCCTCTAGTGAGCAGTACGCAGAAAAACACACGAAAAGCCTGTGCGCAGGCATGCCGACTGATCCCTGATTAAACACGATTCCATGCAGTCCTTAAAATACATCCATTTACATTAATCATTGATAAGGATAAAAACATATAACGTCTAAGCATTCATTTATTGAACGATTTTTAAAGTTTCGTGTGATTCATTTTCATGTTTCCCGTTGAAATACTCTTCATTTATTCAAATATTACCTCAATCACGTTTCTCTTCTGTTTTTTTATGTTCCCCACATTTTTGTTATCTGTAGACTATGAGCGGAACAAACACATCTATGCAACTTTCATATTTCGTGGCTCTGTTTCGCGTTATTTCCCATGAAAATAACTTCTAATTCAGCTCTTATTAAAAAGAATAATAATAATTTATTGGGGATTTTGATATCAAGTGTATTTGATTTGATTTCATATTTCAGTTTGATCAGCATACACATCACATATCTAAGCTGATTTACATTTAGCGCTTTTAAATCGTAAGAGGACATAATCATGTGTTCTGGGTGAGTGTCAGCGAAACAGAATTAAACTTCTACAGTTGAAAATAAATCTTTCTTAGAATATACAGAATAATCTTTCAATAAAGTACTGGAAGCACTAATAATGAGTGACGAGTAAAAATATAAAGAAGTAATACCTGGCAAATATCTCATGGGTAAATAATTTTGGTTACCAGCAGATGACGGTCACTTCACATATTACGGTCTTTTTGCTCATTGCCAGGAAACCCCAAATGTTGTTTTCCCAAGAAGATTGGCATTAGCCAAATCACGTGCAGATTCTTTGTTGATTTAGTACTGTTTATGATATTTCATATTATTTCTGCGGTTTAAACTCAGCAATGGTTATTTCATATTGGGCTATTTTAATGCCCGGACCATTTGCACTGAAATCGTGAGCTCCTCACGGAATACTATCTGGTGTAACACTTGTTGCCGAGCAACTAGTGTAAACTAAAAAAATAAATGGCCAAGTTTGTACTGGCAGGTAAGATGGAAATAGCATGTGTATGTGTAGTAAAATTAAATGCAACTTGAAATATTTCGTTATGCTGACTAGCGAAATATATGTAGCTAGGATATAACTACTTAACATTAGGCTAACTGCGAGGGTAACCTAACGTCATCAAACTTGATGCGTGATTGATGACGTTAACTATGTTTTTCATTATTTTCGGGCTGTTAACAAATGTTATCTCGTTAGACAAAGATGTTAAGAATAATATGTATGATATTCAAGAGAAAGCACAAACGTTATCAAATGTAAACTAACCTCGTTCGGTATGTTTGTTTGCCATAGGCAGGGCAGATTGCCCACACTTTGCTAAAGCGGAAATACTTGCGGACTTCCTCCAAACAAACCTCCCCAATTTTACTATTCATAAAATCTGCCAACACCCCAAGGACTGGAAGGTAACAAGATCATGTAATCAAAGGCACGGGAGAGGAAAGGAAGCAGGTCTTGTTTTCATTTCTTACACACCTACATTTACATATATATTCATAATTTTGTATTAATGTCTGTCATCAGATTATCAAAATAGGCTTTTGTGTCACCAAATGGGGTCAATTTGCCAAACAGTAGATAGCTATAATGTAGGTACGTGCCCTGTCGGAGTGGCACGTACATCCAAACATTCGCATCATTTGTAAACATTCAACATTCTTAGCTCTGCCATTTCTGTTGCCGTCTTCCCCAAACATCACACTGTCTGTCACTCTGTTCCTTGTATAGGTCTGCCTGTACTTCCTTTCTTTATGTCACTGTCTGTAGTTCTGTTCTTTTTATCATTGTCTGTAGTTCTGTTTTTGCATATCTCAGTGTGATTATGATTATTCCTCCCCATGTCTCTGGGTCCCAGCTTTGGCTGGAGAGCACCTGTGCTGCGAATGGCTGGAAGCACAGTGCCTCTCCCATAGTGTGGAGGGAGCTGGTGGACCGTGGGGGGAAGGGCCGTCTGCTCGGGGGATTCAGTGACTTCCTGGAGCACGTGAAGGTGTGCAGGTGTTCAGCGCTCCAAACTGTTCAGTCAACAAATCACCAATCATTTACTGTGATAAATTTTCTCTTGCCCAAAATTTTACTGATAAGCCTTTATTCCTGAGCTTTTCATCTGGGTTGAATATCTTGATTATTATGTTTGGCACTGTACCCTCACAATCATTTGCTGATAAAAGCATTATAATTCTCAGTCTCACTATTGCACCTAGTATGGCAGTTAACAGTATGTTATATGTTAATTTAAACAACTTTTTTTGCAATACTGATGAATTGGTATTATTTCTGCTGTCTATTTTGCTCAAGGAGTTCAGGTAAGACATCTTTCACCAGGGTGGGCTGGGGATTTAAACCTGCAACCTCAGAGTTTTACATTCAGTTTCATTATTATTATGCTTCACTGCTACCCATCAGTGTTCTCCCACATTTGATCAGTTGATGATGGGATGTCCTCGTCTTTCAGGAGTACTATGGAATCACTTCAGACATGAGCACAGCAGTAATGCTGGAGATCGCCGCGGAGAACCTGCAGACAGTAGAGCTGCGCATGGAGGAAGAGGAGCGTTTCCGCAGCCTCAGCCAGCCTCAGCACATCTGGATAAGCAGGTGGGGTCAAAGGTCATGCAGGGACCAGGCAGCAGTTAAGGGGGTGGAGTTTCAGAGCCATCCTTCTGACACAGTATTGATACACCAAGAAAATTCAAATCATAGGAGGTTCCATGGTGTAATGGTTAGCACTCTGGACTTTGAATCCAGTGATCTGAGTTCAAGTCTCAGTGGAACCTTTAATCCTGATTGTTTAAATTTCGGCTAAACTCTGGTCCTGCAGGGATCATGTTGTGAAAGCATCAGCATAAACTGTGTTGCCCAATGCATGATACTAAATGAACTGCTACCAAAAGGAGCACCCATTAGTGACTGGGTATAATATGCAGATAACCTTTTCTAAACATGAACACTACAGACTTTGGAATAATTAATTTTTTTGGTGGAAAACCATCAAAATTCTTATACTCTTCATGACCATGTGGCCTAATGGATAAGCGTCTGACTTCGGATCAGAAGATTGAGGGTTCGAGTCCCTTCGTGGTTGTTCATAACCACTCTTTTTAAAGATGATAGCAAGTATCTCATGCCTTATGTGTAAAATCTGATGACCACCTGGAACAGCAGCTAGAGAATCTTTCAGATGAATACTGGCTATTACGTTCCATGTCCCATTTGTGGAACTATCCATTGAAGGGAAGTAGGAGGTGTCATGGACCTTAAACTAGGAGTGCTGAGCTGCCAGTCACTGACTTTGAGCCAATCAAAATGCTTTGCTCGACACAGCGATTGGTTCAGCTCAGTTCAGTACTCTTAGCATACTCTAGTTGAACGCATTTGTGGTGCCGTAAAATCTTATTATTCTTCTCCTAATAAGAAGTATTCAATGGTCTGCTTTCAACCAATCATCAGACTTTGTTCTTCACTGGCATACACAGTGATTGGCTCAGGTGTCTCTATTACATGCTGGCTCCACCCATTTGTGGAAGTATGAAACCACATTCTTTCATCGCTGTTGTACAAGTGATTGATTCCTGGAGCTTCAGCTTCATCCTTTTCAATTCAACATTCTTTCAAAACCAGTTGTAAACAATATTTTTTGGTTTAAGAGTATAATCCTCAAACAATTTTTGATAAACTTTTATAAACATGAGGACCACTGCAGACTTAGGAATACTGTATTTTTTGACAGAAAAATAAAAATATTTCTCCATGCATTATGACTGCGTGGCCTAATGGATAAGGCGTCTGACTTCGGATCAGAAGATTGAGGGTTCGAGTCCCTTCGTGGTCGTTTATAACCCCCTTGTTTTAAAGATGACAGCATGTGCCTTATGTGTAAAATCTGATGACCATCTGGAACAGCAGCTAGAGAATCTTTCAGATGAATACTGGCTATTACGTTCAATGTCCCATTTGTGGAACTATCCATTGAAGGGAAGTAGGAGGTGTCATGGACCTTATACTAGGAGTGCTGAGCTGCCAGTCACTGACTTTGAGCCAATCAAAATGCTTTGCTCGACACAGCGATTGGTTCAGCTCAGTTCAGTACTCTTAGCATACTCTAGTTGAACGCATTTGTGGTGCCGTAAAATCTTATTATTCTTCTCCTAATAAGAAGTATTCAATGGTCTGCTTTCAACCAATCATCAGACTTTGCTCTTCACTGGCGTACACAGTGATTGGCTCAGGTGTCTCTATTACATGCTGGCTCCACCCATTTGTGGAAGTATGAAACCACATTCTTTCATCGCTGTTGTACAAGTGATTGATTCCCGGAGCTTCAGGTTTATCCTTTTCAATTCAACATCGTTTCAAAACCAGTTGTAAACAATATTTTTTGGTTTAAGAGTATAATCCTCAAACAATTTTTGATAAACTTTTGTAAACATGAGGACCACTGTAGACCTTGGAATACTGTATTTTTTGACAGAAAAATACAAATATTTCTGCACATGTTGTGACTGCGTGGCCTAATGGATAAGGCGTCTGACTTCGGATCAGAAGATTGAGGGTTCGAGTCCCTTCGTGGTCGTTATAACCCCCTTGTTTTAAAGATGACAGCATGTGCCTTATGTGTAAAATCTGATGACCATCTGGAACAGCAGCTAGAGAATCTTTCAGATGAATACTGGCTATTATGTTCAATGTCCCATTTGTGGAGCTATGGAACCACATTTGTTCATCACTGTTATTAAGTATTTAAACCTACAGCTGAGACATCACTGAAACACAAAAAGGCTTGGAAATCAATTCTTTTTTTACCACCCATTTGAAGTATGTATAAAACGTTTGTGTGGCCTAATGGATAAGGCATGTGACTTTGGATCAAAATGTTGAGGGTTGAAGTCTCTTCATACTCATCTGTAATGACTGGTTTTGAAGATGATTGTGTCTGTTATAAAAGTGCTTTAAAAAATGTAATGATTCAACTGCTGGTAAATTCAGATAAACATAAGGTTTAATGTAAACAAAATCATTCCTTGGAATGGGACCAAATCATTTGCGTGCCAGAGAGATGCTTGATCTTGGACTAAACTTTGACCTCTGACTTGCAGTGCTTTGAACCCAACCTGCTACCACTTGATTCCGCTGCTGTGTGACCCTGACGTGCTGCCGGACAAGCCTGCGCTCTGGCTCCACCTGCTGGAAGTGGAGGGTAATGAGGAGGCGCTGGAAGGGCTGAGGATGGAGGTGGAGGACCTGGCTCTCCCACGGCTCCAGCAGGTGAGCACTCACACCTGCCTGGACCAAACCTTCCTCCAGGCATGCATTGTGATCCTCCTGGATGAACCACAGTCTGAAATGGAGGAAAAGGCAGAGGAGAGGCTGCCGAGGGCAACATTCAACCGTTTCCGGCTCTATGGGCAGCGCATGGAAGCGGGCGCACTGAAAGATGTGAGAGTCATTGTGGCGGGAAATACCTTCGTCAACCTGAAGGCCTCTGTGCTGCTGGAGCATGCGCCCTCCATCGACAGCAGCCGCTTTGTTGCCATGGCAACGCAGCTGGAGAACGAGGCCCGGGCCCAGATTGCATGGAAGCTACAGGTGAAGCCTGCAGGTAACAGGTCCTCATGCCTGTGTTCGGTTTCTCCATTACAACCCCTATGGTAACAAACCCAGGTTTCACAGTAAACTATTCAGTCATCCATATGGAATGTGTGAGTGTGTATTAGGCGAGTCTTGGGGCCACAGACTCTATCACATTCTGGCTGCATTCATGTGTTGAGCTATAAAACCACAACCTCCCATTGCTGTTCTTGAGTATTTAAACCTACAGCTGAGACATCACTGAAATACATAACGGCCAGTAAGTTAGTTCCTATACCTGTGACCAAAAGTGTTAAAAAATTATTTTCAAAGGAAAAAAAGGAGTTAGAAGAAGGTTCCATGGTGTAATGGTTAGCACTTTGGCTTTTGAACGCAGTGATCTGAGTTCAGATGTTGGTGGAACCTTCTTAGTTGCTTATGGCCAGTTGAACCTCTTCTTCGGGGTTCAAGGTCTCATCGCTACATCTTCTAAAAACAAATTGTAACTGCAGAAATGAATTCGCACTTAAAAGAAACTGTTATCTTTCTCTACATCTCTACTCAGACAGCACTAGCTATGGAGCTCTTCAATTTTTCTGCACAATACAAGATTACTATGGACACTTCACTAGTTACTGCAGTTCTGCTGTTCATCTCTGTCTAGATCACAGTAACTTCACACACTATTCTAAAGAGAAAATGGTGGAGTGCTTTCTTGACTTCATTTCTTGACTTTTTTTTAATGATTTCTCAAACATGCTGTAAAAACCTCCTCAATTAAAACACTATTGCTGAAACTTGAAGAACAAAAGACTAAAAGATCAGTAAGTCCCAAGCAGACTTTTAGTGAATGAAAGGTCTTTGCTTTGCATGCTTTGGCACACACTGTGCTCAGGGTGTAGTCCGCTGCACACACTGTGCTCAGGGTGTAGTCCGCTGCACACTGTGCTCAGGGTGTAGTCCGCTGCACACACTGTGCTCAGGGTGTAGTCCGCTGCACACTGTGCTCAGGGTGTAGTCCGCTGCACACACCCAGATTGCACTTGCCAGCCCACCAGCTACTTGCCCATTCCCAGTTATTGACAGCTTTAGCAGAATTAGCTAATTGCTAAGATGTATGATGACCTCACAGTCATTTAAAGAACTGACCTACCAGTTTATTTATGTTTAATACTCCCTCCTACCTCCATCTTTTATCTTGATTGAGTCTGATTTGCTGAACACTGACTGGCAATACAGACGCACTTCAGTAATCTCTTTCTGCTGTTGGCTAATTGCTGAATTACGTCATACGTCTTATGATACCAAACCAGCACAGCTCATTGCATGGTTTAATATGGTATTGAGCGCTGATTACTCTAACATAGCTGTGTCTCCTGTCAGACGTGCGAGGTGTGATCGTATGGGGCAATATCAGTGGGACTTTCCACGCTGACCTGCAGCGCGCCCAGGTGTTCCAGTGCGAGGGAGCCGTCTGGGGACCCCCGACCTTCTCCCGGCCTGTCCTAGAGATGATACATGACCGGTATGAAACCGGTGGTACTCTAAACAGCACCAAGTCCACATCATGACCTATTCTAATTCATCCTCCCATTTTTTTCCATTATCATCAAATCTGTTTTATTTGCATACATTTTCTAAATGTTAAAATATGCCTGTCCTGCTTTTAGCGATACTGTTGAAAACTAAGAGCAAGCTGAACATAATGACAGGCTCTGATGATATACCCCATGTAGGGTCATATATTACCCACAGACCGGTGTGAGTCCAGCACTGTGACAAGCCTGGACCTCGCCGCCGCTAATGAAAAGTATATGATGAATATTTTCACTCAGTATGTAAGTCCAGTTGAGGAGAGAGGACCTCAGTAATGTTCCACATCTGCAGTGTTATGCTATGACTTCACAGCATGTTGCAAATGACTCATGAGTCTGTTATGAATAAAACAGGAAGTGGCTGGAGTCAGACTTCCTGCGCTTGGCCGGTTCCCGGCGTGCAACTGTGGCAACCACAACACAGAGGACTGCAGCTCTGTCAGCAGCCAATGGGATTGTTTCTGTCCTGAGAGCATGGGAATCTGGCTCCGCTCCTGGTGAAGTGTGCTCCCTTGGCGTTCTCAGTTCAGGTACATCAAACATAAGAATAAGAAAGAAAACGCCACACTCTCTATTACCTGTGCAGAGCAGTTTGTAATGTGAGCTTTCTGAATGGTTGCAGGGCAGTTTGAAATGTTAGCTTTCTGAATGGTTGCAGAGCAGTTTGAAATGTTAGCTTTCTGTATGGTTGCAGGGCAGTTTAATATTCCTGCAGGACTGGTGTTCTCTGTGCCAGTGAGCTTCCAGGGAGGGAGCTGGACAGTGCTGCCAGACATCACCATCAGTGAGGAGCTGCAGAGCAGTCTGCAGGCTGCAGCCAACCAACTCATAGCAGTGAGTTCTCACAGAGTTACAAACACAGAGCTTAGCGGGTCCTCACAGGGTTACAAACACACATATATGTTCGTTCTCAGAGGAATATACACTTAGAGCAACATATGCAGGAATACCACACCCTCACAGCATTACACACATTTACATGCTGAAACAAACAGTTACAAGAACAAATCAATGCACTGCAACACACATGAAAATACAGTTAAACCACACATGGTTAAATGCAGTGCAAAGGGCCTCTGAGTGGTAATTAGGGTCTCAGTAATTTGTCCTGAGGTCGGGGGTTCGATTCCCTGCTTCGCCATTCCCGGCTTTGGCCAGAAGTCCCATTGGCTAGGCAACAGGGGCACGGGGTGGGCCGGCCCATACACAGTCTCTACAGTGGTATTCACATGCAACAGGTATATCTGTTCAAATGAGTTCAAGAGAGAATACATTTTCATGATTTTCTTCTGTTCATTTTTTGTCCTCAGGAAAAAAACATTGTGGCAGATGTTCCATCATGACAAGGCAAGAGGCATTCATATGTACATGTCATGTGAAATGTCTTTCCTAATCATTGTTTACAGTATATATTGTCAAACTGTAAGTATGGTAGTAATACTTCACATGACTTTGTAGTATGTACCATTTTGTTTCTGACTGCCACTATGCCATATGTCCAGCAGAGGGAGTGAGCTTTCTCTCATATGGATAGACAGGGCTTTGGCAGGGAAATAGACTGTTTTTTTTTCTGTCTAATTTACTTCATCATGACAACAATACATATCATAAACAATAAAGCAAAAAAAGCTATTTACAAAAAGTATAATGAGAGTGCTGACCTGTCTGTATTTTCCTAAGTTATATTCTCCACATGAGCATTTATAAACTGAAGCAGCACAGCATGGTGTACATCTTCCTCTTCCTCTTCCTTATTTCTATCTTAAGCACAGTAGGTGCAGTGCGTTTTTACATTAAAATTTCAAATATTATTGGGACACCAAAGCTCAGTAAATATTTCAGAACTGGTACTTCGGTCTCTGTTTGCTGAAAGGATAACTGAAACATGAAAATGACTTGCTGACACAATCTTGAATTATAGCAGGCAGTGTGCTTGACAGTGGCACCACCACGCTGGTAACCCTTTCAGTCAGTAAGACGTCCCCTGCAAAAATCTTCAGAGTATCTTCAGACAATTCTTGGAGAGAGTTACATTTCAAAGATCATAACCCTCCTTCCCCATCAAGTTTACACTTCACAGATCCAAATGCTCAGATTAGTGGCCTTGGTTTTGCAGCCATGATTGCATTAGCAGTAACAGACAGTAGCAAATATGGACTTTTCCCACATCCATTTGCATCCAAATCGTGTTTATTTACAGCAGTGGCCGACCATTTGCTCTGAGCAGCAGCACTAAGGCAGAGTATCTGTAGGTGGCTGAACAGTTCAGTCTTAATGATGAGGAAGGTAATGAAGCTTTGAGGTGGCTGGCAGTAATTTGGGGTAACTTTGGTTGTGGGATCCTGTAGCCGGCTATTAGGCAGCCAGTGCCTTCAAATTATTGTTGTAGCTGTGATAGGTGAGGGTGCATTCATCACTGAGATAGCACATTCTCCTTCCAAACTGGAAATAGTTGGTGGTCGGGAGAATTCCTTCATTAGAGGGATACATTAGTATTCATGCTGAAAATGGTCTTTTTAGAATTCATGCAAGTACAGAACAATACAGGTGCAGGGGTACTTAAGCAAGTGCTTAACTAAGCTGGATGCTCATGTTTGCAGTCTAGTTTGAGAGTTTCTCAATAGCAGCATGTCTAAATGACAGCCTTTCCCCTGAGAAGAGGCTGCCACCACCAAATGAGTTGTCATGACAGCAGGAACAGGAGGAGCTGTCAATCACTTACCTTTTAAAGTGCTTTGATTTTCAAAGCACAAGGGTCCAAATCCGTTAAGTGCTCGTATCGCATAGCAACTCAACCTCAACCTATTTTGGTTTAATGGTGCCTCATTTTCCCGTCACCACCTACAAAAACTTAAATGCTTATTTTGCTGCGCTTGTTTGATTGCGGGGTGCATTCCATTAAGTGGTTGATTGCATATTTTGTCTCTGCATGAACTGAAGTACAAAATTCTCACGAAACAGTCTTGAGGGGTAGGAGATTTGTCATAATCTCTTGATTTCCGCACTGCGTGTACAGTAAGGTATATATTTTGCATGAAACATTAACCACATTAAAAAAAGTGCCACTAAGCTGGAACTAATAGCGCTGTAAGGTAGTGGCCCTCCACTGAAAAACAAGTTTTTAACAAAAAAACAATTATGTGCGGTAGCATGAATTCAAACATTGCCATTCCACAAACTTACCAGTTCCGTCCTTACCCACATACATTAACCGTAGTTTTTTTGTCATACCCACTTTCCTGCCACCGCACCCACCCCTGAGGTCGCGGCTGTTTTGGAAACATGAAATTAACAACCTGGGCGGTAGCTTGAATTACGACATACGGTCGCCAAAAACCACCAGTCCCACCCACGTAGTGCACCTATGGCTGGAACTAAGATCTGACCCCTGATGTCACAGAGCTCAGGCCAAAGGCATTCTGCACATTACTGCTATTTTAATGGCTATTTCACATACACTACAGGCTAAATGTATTATATCACCAGTTCAAAAAAACCTTCGTGAAATGAATTAAAATGTTTCTGTTGTTCTGCTCTTCAATAGACTCAGTACCCCTTAAAATGAATTATTCTCCACTTTAAGGGCAAAAAACAGATGGCCTTATACTTTTGACCTGTAATACGTTCCCAGATTTTTTTCATGACAAGTGTAACAATCTGAAACAGTAGGTTCCTGTGCAGACAACAGTTTATCAATTCTTGGATCACCTTTAGAGACTACCTATAGCTCAACTGCGCAAACTCGACAAAAAGCGGAAGCTAAGCAGTCGGGGAGCAACGCAATGTTTTGCTTCCGTTTTACATTTGTTACAAGTAAAAGGGAGCAGTCGCCGCACACTTTTCAAATGTAGCGCGTCTCTTTTATTTTAGCGCTTAGCAGTTGTGTATTTTAGCTGATGGTGAGTTATAATTGATTTTAGATGTGTAATCGTATTTTATATAGGCTATTATCTGGCCAAAGAGCCAGTTAGTCAGTACAGCCGTTTATTCCGGGTTCAGAGACACAGACACATGTGAACAACCAACGTTTTTTATTCAGTATCGTTACGTGCAGCAACCCTGAAATGCAGTAACAGGTCAAGTAACCAAATTTGGCTATATCTTCGACCATTCACTCGAATATGGACGTCAGTATATCAGTGTCGTTGCTGCGAGACCAAATGGGGTCGGTAATCGAGCATGCGGTGACCGCCGCAGTGGAGACGGTGCTGGGGGAGATTCTTAAAGTTGTGCGAAGCAAATTCGAGGAGTTCAACAAGGAAATGACAGCGAAAGATGAAGAAAATGAGAACATCAAACAAATGCTGGAAATATCACGGTGCCAAATGAAAACCATGCGAAAATATCTCAGTGTCATGGCTGCCAAGGACGAGCGTCAAGTCTCTCTAAATCAAAGGAAGTTTGGAAAACAGAATGAGCCGAACAGAACTTTGTGTTCAAACATGGGAGAACTGCAACCGACCCCGGCTTTAAAGAGCACGAGCAAAGCGGATGATGTCAGCTTTCCCCCTAACAGGAAAGCTCAAAGACATTTTAACGGGACTGCTTGTCCCTCTGAAAGCCCGGTCTCTGCTGCACAGGAGTGGGGCGGGATGGCTGCGCATGCTGAACAAAGAGCCGCGAGACACCGGCAGGGCGCGCGTGGTCCCGCTACCAGCCTGCACGCGCCAGAGAGTCTCGCACAGGTCAAAGGTAGGATGCTTTCCCAGACCCAAATCCAGGGCGTAGACACGGTGAGGCAAGTACCAAACCATCTAATTGAGTAGAAAGTGATAAAATGATTATGTAATCGGATTGCAAAATAAAGCGGCTGCAAAATGATTACAGTAATTTTCACATACTACAAATACCAATTACATTTTCATAGCACCCCCAATCCCCGTGGAATTGGGAAACAGTCCAAACTCCCGAACGCCGAAGCCGTGTAAAGAGTAACTGATTGCAGTTTCCTGGTGATCTAACATTGTCAGAGTGTTGGGTTGGGCAACCCTCTGCGCTCAGAGCTGCTCCAGGGCCTTTCTGGAATGCTATAATACAGGTTTTGAAATCCAGTCAGATGATTGGGGAGTGTATGGTAATCCCGCTGTTGATGAATCCACTCTTAAATGAGTTTGTCAGTGTGTAGCTGTGCATTTCATCTTAAAACATGGAATGTCTTGAGGAAACAATGAACCGACATATTTAAAAGCTGGGAACATGCAGTCTTTGTGGAATGTTCACTTTTGCTTTCCCTGATCGTAAATCTGCCCAGATGTAGGACCAAGAGTAAAGGATAACTCATCAGACCATATTACTGTCTTCCAGGAGTCTGAAATCCAGGGTTTGTGCTCACAGCGCCAGGTTATGCATTGTTGCGCTGTAGCCATGGTTAGGGGTTATCTCCAAATGTCAGCCCTTTTGAGGATTGTATGGTATACTTTTCATTGACAGCGGTTCTGGTAGGTGTATATTCAGGTCTGTGGTCATTTCTGAGGCAATCATTGGCGTGGGTTTCAGCAACTAACATGACTAATGTGAAATCCATCCTTAAGAGCAGAAACATACGGGAAATTCATAGTGACAGTATGAAACGCACGTAGACACCTTTTCAGTTCCATAATATAAATCCTTTTTTCATTTTGTGCTTCTGTTTTTTCTCCCCCTGCAGATTTTGTATAGTTGTTCTTATTCAGTAGCTTTGATTAAAAAACTAAATAAATAACACTTAAAAACCCCTGCTGTTGAAGCCTAGTTGAGGGTGTCTGGTATGCACCAAAGCCAAAACTGTATGGAAACCTCTCTGTCTCTCTGCCTTCCCTTCCAGAGGAGCACAGGGGCCCCCAGGACGGGCATGATGAAGCAGTGGGGTGCCACACCGAACCTACCAAGCCTCCCCAAGGGGTGCATGCACAGACCCGTGATTCGGGCCCCCCCTCGCTTCACAAGACAGACGTCATTGCCACGGCAACCATCAGGGCATCCCCACAGACGACGACGACGACGAAGGAGGAGGAGGCGGAGATGGAGCTCATCTGCATAAAGGAGGAGCCGATTGAGCTGGAGACGCACACGCTTAGCCCCCCACCCCCTGACCGGTGCCCTGACCATCTCAGTGATGGGCAGAGCAGCCTGGACAGGCTGGCGCCGGTGGATGACCTGTCAGGGACGACCCTCCCCACCATGAGCGCCTCTCCAAGTGAGTACCAGTCCTGATGTCACAAGCTCCTCCTCCAACTGTGTTTGTACTGCTCTTTTTAGCATCAGGGCTGTGTGCCAGTGCTCAAACTAGCGCTGCCTGTGTTTGCATCAGGGCTATATTAGCCTCGGTGCTGTCTATGTAAGCATGAGCACAATCTGTGTTTGTGTGGCCTGTTTGTGTTAGTTGTGTGTCTGTGTTCGTTTTAGCGTTGTCTGGATTATTGCTGTATGTGTCAACTGCTATTGTTGGTACTAGTGGTCTATAGCACCATCTGTGTTATTGTGTGCTGTCTGTGTCAATGTTAGCCCTGTTTGTGTCGGTACTGTCTGTGTTAGAATTAGCCCTGTTTGTGCCGGTACTGTCTGTGTTAGCGTTAGCCCTGTTTTGTTGTGCAATCTGTGTTAGCTTTAGGCCTGCTGTCTGTGTTAGTTAGCCCTGTTTTGTACTGTCTGTGTTAGGTTGCTGTCTGTGTTAGCCCTGTTTGTGTCGGTGCTGTCTGTGTTAGCGTTAGCTCTGTTTATGTCAGTGTTGTCTGTGTTAGCGTTAGCCCTGTTTGTGTCGGCGTTGTCTGTGTTAGCGTTAGCTCTGTGTCGGTACTGTCTGTGTTAGTGTTAGCCCTGTTTGTGTCGGTGCTGTCTGTGTTAGCGTTAGCTCTGTTTTTGTCAGTGATGTGTCAGTGAGGCTGGTTTTGTGGTATCTAACAGTGCTGCTCGGGGTTTCCAGGCTGGCTGGGCAGGCCGCACGCTCAGTGGGAGGCCAGCGTGCTGCAGGCACAGCAGCAGAAGGCCGAGCTGAAGCGCTGTGGCCAGCTGCGCAGGCGGGAGCAGGAGAAGAAGCTGCCGCAGCCCCTGCAGGCCGTGCTGGAGAGGGAGCGCAGGGAGAAGACGCGCATTCGGGTGGCTCGCTGGCGTGCCAAGCGCAAGCTGCAGGCTTGTCTGTGTTAGCGCAAGCTGTCAGGCTTGTCTGTGTTCGGTGTTGCTGTGTTAACTGTGTTTATGTCGTGCTGTTGTCTGTGTTGCAATCTGTGTTAGCCTGCCTGTTTGTTTGTGTAGGTGCTGTCTGTGTTAGCGTTAGTCCTGTTTGTGTCGGTGCTGTCTGTGTTAACGTTAGCTCTGTTTGTGTCGGTGCTGTCTGTGTTAGCATTAGTCCTGTTTTTGTCGGTGCTGTCTGTGTTAACGTTAGCTCTGTTTGTGTCGGTGCTGTCTGTGTTAGCGTTAGTCCTGTTTGTGTCGGTGCTGTCTGTGTTAGTGTGAGGACTGTTTGTGTTGGTGCAGTCTGTGTTAGCCTTAGGCCTGTTTGTGTAGGTGCTGTCTGTGTTAACGTTAGCTGTGTTTGTGTCGGTGCTGTCTTTGTTAGCGTTAGGCCTGTTTGTGTCGGTGCTGTCTTTGTTAGCGTTAGGCCTGTTTGTGTCGGTGCTGTCTCTGTTACCGTTAGCCCTGTTTGTGTCGGTGCTGTCTATGTTACCGTTAGCTCTGTTTGTGTCAGTGCTGTCTGTGTTTGTGTTAGGCCTGTTTGTGTCGGTGCTGTCTGTGTTAGCATTAGCTCTGTTTGTGTCGGTGCTGTCTGTGTTAGTCCTGTTTGTGTCGGCGCTGTCTCTGTTAACGTTAGCTCTGTTTGTGTCGGTGCTGTCTGTGTTAGCATTAGCTCTGTTTGTGTCGGTGCTGTCTGTGTTAGTCCTGTTTGTGTCGGTGCTGTCTCTGTTACCGTTAGCTCTGTTTGTGTCAGTGCTGTCTGTGTTAGCATTAGCTCTGTTTGTGTCGGTGCTGTCTGTGTTAGTCCTGTTTGTGTCGGCGCTGTCTCTGTTAACGTTAGCTCTGTTTGTGTCAGTGCTGTCTGTGTTAGCATTAGCTCTGTTTGTGTCGGTGCTGTCTGTGTTAGTCCTGTTTGTGTCGGCGCTGTCTCTGTTACCGTTAGCTCTGTTTTTGTCGGTGCTGTCTGTGTTAGCGTTAGCTCTGTTTGTGTCAGTGATGTGTCAGTGAGGCTGGTTTTGCAGTAACTAACAGTGCTGCTTGGGGTTTCCAGGCTGGCTGGGCAGGCCGCAGGTGCAGTGGGAAGCCAGCACGCTGCAGGCACTGCAGGTGCAGCAGCAGAAGGCTGAGCTGAAGCGCTGCAGCCAGCTGCGCAGGCGGGAGCGGGAGAAGAACCTGCCGCAGCCCCTGCAGGCCGCGCTGGAGAGGGAGCGCAGGGAGAAGACGCGCATTCGGGTGGCTCGCTGGCGTGCCAAGCGCAAGCTGCAGGCGGGCCTGCTGAGGTCATCGCAGGCTGCATCTCTGGACTTCCAGCTGGCACAGACCGTAAACGTGCAGGCCAGCGACCTGATGCACTGTCACCAGCAGTACGGCGGTCTCCTGTACAGCAGTCCTCACTGTGACAACAGCGCCCTCTACCCCCCACTGCCAGGAGGACTTGGGCGAGACCTACCAGACACGCTCCTGCAGGCAGGAGTGACATCAGGGCAGCAGGGGATTCTGGGAGCTGACTCTGAGCTCTTCCAGTAGATGAAGGCCTTGTCCGAACTCCCTGAATCAGCGCCTTCCTTCCTCACATTCTCATTTCACTGACGGGTCATGCCTGCTGCTTGGGGCGGTGATGATTCTGCCATGTTGCCTTCAGCTGTCAGTGTTCTTTACCTCAGGTGAAGGAAACATGGGCCCTTCCTCAGAGTTTTACAGCCCAGGTTTGAGGGCTGAGAGTTTCAGGTTTCCAGGGTTACACGACACACCATCAAACCGCGTATCCTTGGCAGCAGTGTGTTTTCCACTTTACAGGCAGAAACAACGAGGAACTGCAATTATCAGATAAATCACTGATGTCTACAGTAAAGATGCTATAAATAATTGCTGTCCACACTGCTCTCAGAACTGTACCTTAAATGGATTGCAGATGACTGACTTTTTTTTTTTAAATGTGTGCTTTCATGTCCCACTCTTTGTATTTTCATCCAGAAGGTAATAACCATGATACAAGTGCAGTTACATGACCTCTCAGTACTCAGGGATGTGAAATTATTCTGTATTTATGTACTGTGCTAACAAAATTAACATCATTTAATGTCCCTGATCTTATTTTGTAAAAAAAGATGTTAGTGTTTGAAATACACCTCAGTGTGGTTTGATATTTTAATGCCTAGAATACATATTGAAGAATGAATAAAAATGTCAAGTCTTTCTGATTAACAGCCTTGGATGCGGGTTCGAGTTGCACATTTCGTCTTCACAGTTGCCTTCCTTTACAGCCAGCAGCAGGACTTCTGGCAAAATCAAAATGGCTCTGAATATTTACTCCTATCAAATGCACATTGGTGCAATGTGGGATCGATGCCTACCTAAATTATGACAGTTCCACTTTTATAAAAAGAAAAAAACCGTGACAGACGTCCAAATGCTGTGTTTAGATTAAATATAATAACCCTGAAATACAGACCTAGACATGTGCAGTGGCTTCATTATCATTCAAAAATACTGCAGAAAATCTACCTGTTAGGCTATGCTGTAGCAAACCAGGGTCCTCCAGTCAGTCTGGAAATATATGGGGACAGTTTGCAGCATTTTTCTTCCAAGTTTTTAACAAGGTTAACCTTATTACCTTGTAACCTTGGACTATGAATGTTTTGAAAAATAATCACTTTTTGGCAGTGACTGTATGGAAAAAGATGTTCACATGCAACCAATATAAACACAGCTTTTTACTCTGATATCGTAAATGGATTTGTGAATATATTTGTGTTGCACATGTTTGTAGCTGATACATGGTTTGGTTAACATAAGAGGTTGCCACATTTCATGTGTAATTGCTGATATTTTAAAAAAATGGAAACGGGGAAATATCACACCGTATAATCTAAAGAGAATAGACTGCAGCTGTGTGCTCTTTGCAGAGAGTAAGATGCAAATCTGAGCTGTTTGCTCCATGTAACAAAAATGATTTTGTAGAAAAGCATGCAAATGAACCATGACTGGTTTTTCCACATTTATGACCTTTTAAACATCTGTCACTTCAAACTACCAAAATAGAGGGTAAAGCCATAAATTGCACAAGTGTACACTGAACAATGTTTTTTGTGTTCACACACTGGAAAGTCATAGACTGCTGTAAAAACCTACAGGCCTCACAAAAACATTCTTTACAAACACCCCTCAGCTAAAGCGTCGCAGCTGCACAGTCCCACACACATGGAAACATGACTGCTTCCTTTGCGAGGAAGGTGCAGCCCTCTCAGAGACGGCGCTGTCCAGACGCCAGGCGGCAGATAATTGAGCTGAGCTATGCTATCAGCCACACCCTTCCGTCAGACTCTCCCTTGCACAGCATTCCTCTGAGCCACTCTGCTCTGCTGTCTACACGACAACACCAGCCCTGCGCTGGAGTCTCACAGCTGGACAGAGAAAGACACGCCAGCTCCTCATGCTCAAACTCCGACAGCACATGGACAGAACCGAGCTCACTTTAACTTAGTTCACATTCCCCCTGAGATCTTGTGCCCATCCTCTAGAGGATGATGTATGAAATAGTAATTAACCATTGCGTTTCTTACAATCCCTTTTGGGCAAATACATCACTGTTAAGTACAACTAATGATTGTAATAACGTGCCTGATAAGTGAAAGCACCCCTCCAGCATATTTTCTCTGGCAAAAGTGTGTCATTCACTGTCTCTTTCAATCAACAGTAGAAGGATTCACAATAGCAGAGCAGCTTTTCCACACCTACGCAGAATCTCAGACTCCACCCTTTCTCATTGGTGTGAAAGGTTTCATAATGCCAGCCTTGCCAGAATGTGAATAGTCCCCACACCGCTGGCTGCGCTGAGATCCATCAGCTCAGCTCTACACCAGCAGAGCGTCTGACTTCCATCTGAGCCTCAAACGAACCTGAAGGTCCTGGGTGGAAACTGATGTTTCTGACGCAACCTTGCGTTTTTGAAATGCAGCACAGTGATGCTACACAACACTAACTGTGCATCATTATATTTTTAAACATTTTATGCTCACCTATTGAGCAGATCTCATTTTAAAGACCATTATATCTTGGAGTATCACCGCTTTAACTGAAGTTTACATTTATTTAGAAATATGAATTTCACTGTATAATTTTATATCATCTGCAAGCCTTCCCGAAAGTTTCAGAAAATTTAGAAGCTATGTGAGCCTGAAGTGATGATAATTAGCCGAAAGAGAATGAGTCTTTAAGGCCAGAGTGTTCTTACCTGCATTCTCCTGAATTTACCGAGGACACTGCGGTAATGACATGAGCGTATGAATACCACTGCCTAACATTCCACAGTAAACATCATCTAGGAAATAGAGGGAAAAAAACTGCTCGAGAAAAACTCTTCTTAAAGCAGCAGGTCTCTTTTGCTGACCGCTGGTCTCACAAATTACTCCAGTTAAGCTCATGTAATGCACAGCCATTTTTAAAATAAGTTATGTTTATTATTGCCCAATTTGTAAAGCATATTGGTTCAATGGACATGAATAAAAGTCCACAAAAAAAACATAGTGAATTACAAAACCGGAATCAATAATTAATCACCATAAAAACTAGCCTGCTCTGTTTTTCAACGATGTTTATGAATGCTGAATATCCACAGTTCCTTACTGAGCATGCGGGAGCTTGGATGCTAACAAAATTGTATAAATAATAAAACTTTTTTAAATTTTACAGAAAGGGTTTTCATAAAACTACACGTATGTTTAAATAATGTATATCATATATTATCAGTGCTGTGGTCAAAACAAAAAAAAAAAAAAAAATCTCTATATACTTTTTTTTTTTTTTTTTTTTTTTAAATCCAACAATTATGGTCTGCTCACATGAACAACAGATCTCGAGCAGACGGAAAAACTATCCAAACCAGTTTAACTCAAATTAACCCACTGCTGGAAAAAATACAATGTGTCCTGCTCCTTTAGCTGGTAGCAGCAAGATCTGGTTACACATTGACCGTTGAAGAGATATTTACACCCAATCACAAACAGACGAATGAACAGTAATCAGCTGCGACTGGTTAAGAGCCCTAACGTGTATGATGGGATGTTGCTGGGATGCCGTTTATCTACTATGAATCGAATCAGTTCAGAACGACTGGCAGGAAAGCTATGTCTCCTTGGATTGCTGGCTGGGAGGGGCTGTGGTCAGGCTCGTGGGCGTGGCCTCGTCCCTTTCCCGCCCCTCGAGCCCCAGGCCTAGCTCCTCCTCCATCTGCTCCAGTTCACTTTGGTCCAGCAGCTCAAACTCCTCTTCGTCCTCTTCCTCCTCCTCCTCCACAGAGGGCGTGGCTACACTGGTGGGTGGTTCTGCAATGACTGTCTCTACGGGTGTGGTGTCCTCGTCCTCTAACTCCATGGGGGAGGAGCTTTCTGCAGGAAGGGGCCGGGCGGACAGAGTGTTCTGCACTACAGTGGAGATGGCCGAGCTCACGATCTCCTCACTCAGGGCCTCCAGCGATAGGCTGTGAGCCTGGGGGACCGCCCCCTGCCCCGCCCACACTTGGCCCTGCCCATTCCCGTTGAAGTGTGTGTTGACAAAGTGCAGGGGGGAGGGCAGGTGGAGGGAGGAGGGGCTGCTTTGAGGTGGTTCCCCTCCTCCTGCTGCCCCCGGTGGCCCTGCAGGGTAGTGTGGCGTTCGGTGCTCGGCGGAGGGGAACTCCGGCAGGTCTCTATGGAAACTCTCCTCCGGCTCGCCAATCACACCTTGCTGGTCCAAATCTGTAGGGCACAGGGAACAGAACAGACATGCACTCAACCTGCTTTAGTCTCACAAACCCAAAGGGTCACATCTTGCCTTGTCTACATCTGGCAACAGTGTTGACTGTAGCAGTAAATACCGCCGAATGGACGACACAGCCCAGGCGTGTGTGTAAGTATGGCATATTTGAGATGCACCTCACTCCACTCCGTATGGTTTTTTTGAGTCACCACGTTGTTGTGATTGGTGAGAACACTCACTCTGAACTTTGCTGCTTTTGCCAGTCCAGCCAATTGCAGAGAGGTATAAGCCTGGTATGATTAAGTTATAAACTGCCCTACAGAAGAGTGATCGCCACATTTACCCTTCTCTCAGTGAAGATGCAGTATTCTTCAATCATTCATACCCAACCACACAGTATTCTGCAGTTGTTGTTTTTAAAGATTATTTTTTTTGGCATTTCCACTTTGTTTGGTGGTGATGGTGGGGGGGACGGGCCTGGGCTGGATTTGAGTCCAGCCTGCTGCGGTAAGAGCTCAGCCTTGGAGCAGCGTGGTAAGCAGCCTGCCAGGTCAGCTACCAGGGTGCCCCATATTCTGCAGCTTTAAACAGTGCAGGCCCAGTGCAAGTCGCAGCCGTACCTTCGGAGACGTCGGGCAGCTGGGGGGTGGTGGCTCTGGACACGGAGAAGCCGCCGCTCTCCAGGATAGAGGCCTCCTCGTCTGAGAGCTCAGAGTCTGTGATGGCCATGGCCAGGGCGGTCGTCTTCACATCCACCTGCCCCACAGGACACAACACCATGTGAACTAACCATAACAGCGCAGTGACCTCTACATACCTGGATATCATTTTAGCTAACTGGACCAACTAATTACCAATTACCTGAATGCATTATTATTTTCATAATGTGATATGTGTAGATTCACATCGATACACCTGAACAGTGAGTCACAGTCATACCCATAACCAGATGTGCACCTGAACACAGGCATACCTGTAACCAGATGTGTACCTGAACACAGGCATACCCGTAGCCAGATGTGCATCTGAATACAGTCATACCCATAACCGCATGTGCACCTGAACACAGTCATACCCATAACCAGATGTGCACCTGAACACAGTCATACCCGTAACCAGATGTGCACCTGAACACAGTCATACCCGTAACCAGATGTGCACCTGAACACAGTCATACCTGTAACCAGATGTGCACCTGAACACAGTCATACCCGTAACCGCACCTGAACACAGTCATACCCATAACCAGCACATGCACCTGAACACAGTCATACCCATAACCAGATGTGCACCTGAACACAGTCATACCCGTAACCAGATGTGCACCTGAACACAGTCATACCCGTAACCGCACATGCACCTGAACACAGGCATACCCATAACCAGATGTGCACCTGAACACAGGCATACCCGTAACCAGATGTGCATCTGAATACAGTCATACCCGTAACCACATGCGCACCTGAACACAGTCATACCCATAACCACATGTGCACCTGCACACAGTCATACCTATAACCACATGTGCACCTGCACACAGTCATACCTATAACCACATGTGCACCTGCACACAGTCATACCCATAACCGCATGTGCACCTGCACACAGTCATAACCATAACCACATGTGCACCTGCACACAGGCATACCCATAACCGCATGTGCACCTGAACACAGGCATACCCGTAGCCAGATGTGCATCTGAATACAGTCATACCCGTAACCAGATGCGCACCTGAACACAGTCATACCCATAATCAGATGTGCACCTGCACACAGTCATAACCATAACCACATGTGCACCTGCACACAGTCATACCCATAACCGCATGTGCACCTGCACACAGTCATACCCATAACCAGATGTGCACCTGAACACAGTCATAACCATAACCACATGTGCACCTGCACACAGGCATACCCATAACCGCATGTGCACCTGAACACAGGCATACCCGTAGCCAGATGTGCATCTGAATACAGTCATACCCGTAACCAGATGTGCACCTGAACACAGTCATACCCATAACCGCATGTGCACCTGCACACAGTCATACCCATAACCGCATGTGCACCTGCACACAGGCATACCCATAACCGCATGTGCACCTGCACACAGGCATACCCATAACCGCATGTGCACCGGCACACAGGCATACCCATAACCGCATGTGCACCTGCACACAGGCATACCCATAACCGCATGTGCACCCAAACACAGTCATACCCATAACCGCACATGCACCCAAACACAGTCATAACCATAACCGCATGTGCACCTGAACACAGGCATACCCGTAACCAGATGTGCACCTAAACACAGGCATACCCGTAACCAGATGTGCACCTAAGCACACAGTCATACCCATAACCACATGTGCACCCAAACACAGTCATACCCATAACCGCACATGCACCCAAACACAGTCATAACCATAACCGCATGTGCACCTGAACACAGGCATACCCGTAACCAGATGTGCACCCAAACACAGTCATACCCATAACCGCACATGCACCCAAACACAGTCATACCCATAACCGCACATGCACCCAAACACAGTCATAACCATAACCGCATGTGCACCTGAACACAGGCATACCCGTAACCAGATGTGCACCTAAACACAGGCATACCCGTAACCAGATGTGCACCTAAGCACACAGTCATACCCATAACCACATGTGCACCCAAACACAGTCATACCCATAACCGCACATGCACCCAAACACAGTCATAACCATAACCTCATGTGCACCTGAACACAGGCATACCCGTAACCAGATGTGCACCCAAACACAGTCATACCCATAACCGCACATGCACCCAAACACAGTCATACCCATAACCGCACATGCACCCAAACACAGTCATAACCATAACCGCATGTGCACCTGAACACAGGCATACCCGTAACCAGATGTGCACCTAAACACAGTCATACCCATAACCACATGTGCACCTAAACACAGTCATACCCGTAACCGCACATGCACCTGAACACAGTCATACTCGTAACCAGATGTGCACCTGCACACAGTCATACCCATAACCGCATGTGCACCTGCACACAGTCATACATGACGCTGCAGAGCAGACTCCAGTCAGCCTCAGAGCATGATGGGAAGGGTGCTCACAGTGGGGGCAAAGCAGGACAGCTCCTCTTCGCTCTCACTCTCAGTCTCCGCCCGTGGCTCGTCCCCTACCTCTGCTTCCTTCTTCACCTCTACACACATTCACAAGATTAGAAAACAAACACATTTCCGAGTGTAGGTGCCTTCAGGGGCATGGCCATTCCTTGATTGATCATGGAAAACTGATTTTTACAACCTGAATGTCTATTGCCACTAATATGAGGTTTTGCTGTTGAACAATTCTCGTCTATCAGCTGTCAGAGAGTGAAGAAAGTATTGGCATGACTGCATACAAGATACCAAGTTCTCTGCCCATGACTGTGAAATTACACATCTGGGAACAAAATGTGCCATTCCTGGTATATCAGGAAAAACATCCCAGAGTTATGATACCATGGTTTCAGGGAGCACCGTTTTGCTAGCGAAGCCATTACCGACCTGCAGAGCCACATTTGCACAAACTTTGCAACATGTGAATAATTGTTTCACTACTGGTTGGATGACAAAATTATGCAAATAATATTAGGCTGTTTATTTGCTTAGCAGGCACCATTAACCAGAGAAACCTGCATGTCAAAAGTTCTATATAATTCCCAAGTATATACGCGGATATTTGCACCGCTAAGTATCTAAGGGTAAGCAGTTTAATAATTAATCCACTGGGTCTCATCCAGGACCAGAAAATGCAATACTGGTGACAGGCTCAGTTCCTAAACAACACCACCACGCCAGCGCCATTTCCTTTATGGAGACTAAGACTTTCATCTTATGAGCTGAGTATTACGTGTGGACCACGAGTTCCAGGTCTTAATTTCACAGATTCCCATTAGCCTGTAAGCCAGCTGCACCGCACATGATCTGCCCTCATGCCCAGTAGGGTAAATTATGCGCTGAGTACAGCTGGTTTACATGGAAAACCTCCAGAAGAAAAAGAGCAGGAAAAGGGAGCATAAAACCCTAAAAGTCAATCATTATTTTCCGCTTTTGGCCTTTTCTTATCTCTCTGTTAAAAAACTGCCAGTCAGCTAGTCATGTTAGATAGCCATACCAATGCAAAACTGTATTGGGTGCCATTCACATGGTGTTAGCTTTGCTGGGTCTTATCAAGGCATGGCTTGTGAATATGATGTACTTCAGCCCTAAGTGCTCAAACAGGGCCTCAGGTCTTAAATAAGCCGAGCTTAAGCCACAAGACGGCACAGGAAACTCAAGGACTAATATCCTGAATTGACTGCGGTGCCGCATGTGGGTTAAGCCCATATTGGGAATCGGACCACTCGATGTCGATCACTGCCCCATACTGTACCACACCTGTACATAACTCTCTGAAGACTCACGAACACACTGATCGTGGGGGAGGAGACTCACTCTTCTTGTCGTGCTTGTGGTGCTGGGTGTCTCCCTTCATGCTGTAGTCTAGTTTCATCAGGATGGGCTCCAGCCCTGTGTACATCTTCTGTATCAGCTCATGGTACACCACCAACGGCCAGAGCAGCACACTCAGCACTGCCGAGGACAGGGAAAACCAATCAGCAAAAAGCGCTGCATGATCTACAGAGGAATCCCACCAATCAGCATTAAGCACGCCACGCTGGACAGTGAAACCCAAACAATCAGCACTCAGTCTTGTAAAGAGGAACGGCACAAATTGTGACTCAGCACTACACAAAGGTCAGGCCAACCCCATCAGTCAGTGTAAAGCACTGCAAACAGGAGAGAGAAACCCAACCAATGAGCACTTAGTACTACAGACAGGACAGAGAAATGCCACCAATAAGCACTCAGCATTGCACATGGGCCAGGGGAACTAAACCAATCATCGTTCGGCATTCAAGACACAAAAGATACATTCTTTCGATCAGGGTTGCAAACAGGACAGGGAAAATCCACCAATCGCCATTCAGCATCACACACTCAAGACAGGACACCCCCACAAATCAACACTTCAGCACTCTCTATGTGAGAGTGAAACCCTCCAATCAGCATTCAGCAAAGCGCACAACACAGGGGAATGCCATCACCTGCCCATTAAGTGTACCACAATGAAGCCACACACAGGTACATTAGCTCTGGAGAGAAAGCTTAACAGGATTACAAAACATCCTGACTAATTACAGGGGGAAATTTACTGCAGAGCACAAACACAAGACACAACACAATTTTAAACCACTCAAAAGGACAGCTAGTTTCCTTTTCCCACAGCAGTTAGTTGATAAAGGTGTATGTGTCAGATCGTTTTGTAGCATGGTTTTCCACTCACATATTATGTAGGAAATCATGACCCCAGGCACGTAGTGTCCCACCACAGCCAGCACCAGGCATCCTGCGCACATTAAACCACAGAACTGCAAACAGACAGGGAGCACAACCATGTCATCACACAAAGTAAGGTCACATTCACTATATTTACATTTAGCCCCCAACTATTCAGCAGACACCCATAACCAGAGTCATTAACACAACTTACATTTTTACACACAGTGGATTGATACCGTTTGAGTTTACTGAAGCAGTCCAGGTGAGGTACCTTCCAAAAGAGCAAAGAGCTGTGCTCTCCTTGGGGAACTGAACCTGCAACCTCTGAGCAGTATATAGCTACCCCGGCCCCCTCCCTCCTCCCCACACAGCCCAGACTCACTGCCCCTGAGAAGCCTCCCAAAACTTCACTCCAGGGGAGCCTAATATTTTCTAAGAACAATCTTTATTCTAGTCTGGCACACACAAAAAAATCAAATAATAAAGGACTTTATTAAAATTCATCATTAGTTAATTACTGTTGATGTGTTTTATTGCTGGAGTAGAACTTAATGTCTACATCTACACCAGCCTATCTTAGGGAAGACAGAACACTGATTTACTCCAGTATTCCCCACATTAAGGCAGAGTTTATGTCCGTCACAGCTGCAGGTAAGTAACCGAGCCCCTCACCTTTCCATGGTTCTGCCGCTTGTACTGGATCATCTCCTGCAGATGGAGACCGCAGGTGAGGTAGCTCTCTGCCAGGTGGTGACTGAGTTCTGGAATGCTCAGGAGGCGTGGACGGATTCCTGCGGTCTCCCTGTGTGGGACATGAAGATAAGCGCGCTGATTCATAACAGTACAGTAAGCAGCCGCCACAAAAACCAGTGCACATTAAGTATGGGGAGAGAGATCTATACAACCGAGTTTCACAATATCAGTTTTCACAATATATCAGGCTGCCGTTGTTGTGAATGTAATATTTTTGGCTGCATTTTTGTGGTATTATTTACATTTGTGAAGGTTAAAATTTCCCCATGACTAAAAAAAGGCCGCATTTCGTCGGTGTACTCACATTACACATTCTAAATGGATCTTGACAAATTTTGGTCTTAAGGTGAATGACTGTACAGTTGCTAAATATCAAATACAACCCTTGTTTCAGCACATTTTCCAGGAACACACAAGAGTATGAAATCACAGATCTCAGAGAATGACAACACAGCACACAATCATTAAACACTGCTACAACCTGTACTCCACACAGTACAGACACACACCCACACAAAGTAAAGAACATACATTACAGCAAAAACATCAACAGCAGAATGACTATACATACCAACAGACAGTCAAAAGCACCCACCTTTCAGCTGTGGGGACTTTAGGCTGGGCTGCATTTACAGGCCGACGTCAGAGATAAGAGGGAGACAGAAAACGGGCATTATTCTAATTATGTTAAATGAAAAAGAAGCATAGAGCTGCTTTTCTAAAACACAGCACTTCCACCACTCATATCTGAAGACATTATGGCAAGGTGGTTGATTTTTCCCGTGAACGTTTTTGTCAAACGCCATAGACATGCTATCTAACAGCTAGTGGTGTCGCATCTATAGCACATAATTATGCTGCCAGACAGGCGTGTGGTAGCGGGGTGTGGAATAGTTTGATTTGGCCTGCAGAGAGCTGCCTTACACGCTTTAATACACGCTGCACACACAGCAGCTTGTCTGAGGTGAGGGGTGTTGGGTAGGAGTTTCTCACCTGAACCGAGAGGTATCCTGTGCTTCCACCTCTCCAGCAACACAAGTCCAAGCAGTGAAACACTCAGCAGAAAGATCGGCCGCATGGATGTGGACGACAAAAGCCTGAAATAAACAGCGCGAACAGTTAGTCGCAGTGGTGTCTCAATGCCGTGTTTTGTCTGGGAGCTGCACACCTAACCTGTCTGATTCTCGCCTACCATGTGCACTACTCTGCTCTGCCATGGAAGCAGCTCACTACAGGGGTGTGTTGCTAGCTCAACTAATCAAAATGACCCATAGTGACAGCTACCTTACAGCCCAATATACTGTACATATTTAGCAAGTTACCAAGTACTAATGGAAGTTACCACACTGCTCCTAATCAGCCGGTGTTGGTTTTTTTTTTTAAAGCAGCTGCTAATAGTTCGTAACCTGGCCAACTAGCCACTGACAGCTAACTAGCCATTTCGCTACAGCTAACGTTACCCACACTGTAACCTTATCTAGCTGAGTTAGCCAGCAAATGTCATGTGTTACGTAAGAAAGCAGGGGCGCCTGTTGATTCTGCTCTGCTCTCCTTTCACATTAATGAGGGTTGTGGTGATAAACGCCATTTACCAGAACACGGTGTTCAGGGTGAACGCCACGAAGATGCTGTGAAGCGGCCTTTCCCAAACCAGCAGCCTCTGCACCCACAGGATCACGGGCTCGTAGTGGGACAGCCAGCCTTGAAGACGCTCCCGCAGACGCGTTAACTCCGGGTTGCCATCTCCCCCGGCGTGCTCGGTCTCCTCGGCTGGGAACAGGGCCTCTAGACGCAGAACAGAGGAGGAAACGCAGGTCGGCTCTGCCTCCTCCCCGCTCGCCATCTTCTCCCCACTTTGTTGTTGTATTTTGAGGATCACGGGGTTCGGCAAGGAGGGTCTGCTGATTACGTCATGGATTAAAACACCAGCAGGTACGCATTGTCATTGGCCCTCACATGTCATGTGACTATATATTTTCCCTTTAACACTTCTCGCATGAATTCCATTTGTTCATCTACCGACATCTGCTGGACGGGTGTATGCATTACCAGTAAGTTGGTGGACCGAGTGTTTTTCGGCAGCAGCGACATTTTCTGCCAGTGATATCCAGGAATTTTAATTAGCATCACAGGAAATTGCACAATAAATTTCTCGATAGCTCGAATGCAGTATTTGCTAGAAGACGAGCGTCTTTTTGAGGCTAAGGTTTTGAGTTCGCGAGGGGAGCGCAGCCTGCCGGACGTGTTAAGGATATATATAAAACCGTAACTACTAAACGACCACGAAGGGACTCGAACCCTCAATCTTCTGATCCGAAGTCAGACGCCTTATCCATTAGGCCACGCGGTCATTGTGCATACCCGCGCTAAGATTTTTCCGGAATTCAAGGCGTTCTGTAAATCGAAAAATTTAGAGCTCATCAAAAATTGTAGTATCCTGCCGGTGTAGAAGTGTGAATCCTTTGTCGAGATTTTTTCCGGCTTTTACATATATTTCTTTACACTGTTGGGGACTGTGGAATTCTGCTAAAATTTTCATTATACAAAAGGAAGCAAAGCTAAGAAGTGTTTATTAAAATTGCAGATATCAATGAATGCATGTTTCACGGATTACAGATGGAGTGCAAATATTTTTGGGAACAGAGCGTAATTGGGTGATTGTGATTTGACTACCATATTCACAGACCCAAATTGTTTTATTGATAACCCAGCTGATGTATTGATTATATGCTCAAAATGAGCCATATGGGAAGAGAGGGTCTGTTCGGCACATATATAATGCCATTCATGGTTCAAAGTTGTAATATTTGGTCATATGTTAAAGATATAGACTATAAATGACACACATAATAGATCACAATACTCCAAAAGTCAGATTTTGATTAACAATGCCATATGTGTAAAAACAATTCATTTGAGGGACATATGTGTGCATTCTTAATACAATTCTGACATCTGTACTAAAATATTTTGTCAGGTAAGATATAATGCTCATGGTTAATAAAAAAAATCAATCAAATATATATGTATATAACATTAAAAAATATTTTTACAACATGTTAAGTTATTGCTAAAATTTCTAAAGCTGCTAGAGCACCATGTTATGATTTGAAATGTCTCATATTCATCACTGTATGCACCATCCTACACAGTCCAGGACTTCTTGTAGTATGATGTTAGGTGATGGGACAGTTACACTGCAAGGGACATCTTACACCAAAATTGGGTGTGGCTGCAATCAGCTGTCGCTCTCTGTCAAGTTTGAACCAATGAAATGAACAGTTTTTTCTCTTCACAGCCAAAACCAAAATCAGTGACTTCCAGGGCAGCACACATTTGATCCACCCAGTTTTGTTGTCATGATATCTGATTGTCACTAGATCACTCCATTCTCAGGGATGGAAATAAAGCAAGATGGGAGAGACTGTAAATTGAAATATATATATATTGTGGCTTCTATCGTGCCATTCAGCAAACCTGTCTTTATTCAAGTCATGGGATGAACCAAATGAAGGAGACGCAACACACCAAACATGGAGTGATGGGACAAATCTCAACTTCCAGAACTAACATCTGTAATGCTTAATACAAAATAATCTATAAAATTTACAATGTTTAAAAAAATAAATAAACAACCAAACATCAGTTACTGAGACAGGTAACGAGATATAAAAAAATATCAAAGTATTTGTGTTTTGAGAAAAACATCACAAATTGTCCAATAGTTGATGGTGGGGCAGTTTTTTAGTGTGTTCTGTTGAGAAGAACCGTACACACAGAAGAACACACATATGTACAAATCCTGTCTCCATCCTTCTCCTTTTCCTTCAATCATCAATGCGTCATCAGCTTCAAATCTCTGAAAAACAGAACAAAACAACAAAATGGACAATTTTATCGATCAAGCCAGGCAGAGTGACACTTTGTGATCACTGCCATTTCTTACCGACATAATCAATAATATATGGAAGCATTTTGCCAAATCAAATATAATATACCCATAAAATAATGTTTTCTGTTAATAAGGTCCTCTGCTCAATGTTTGTTCCATGTTTACTTAGATGAATCTGCCATCGTGTCTAAAGCTCACAGCTTACCCTCGCCCTTTCCAGTTTTTACAAATACAATAATACAATTTTACATGGACAACCACAAAACATCTATACAACAAATACTGAATGTCCCTAGTGAAGCAGCCTACAATCTGATGCGAGGATCATTTTTCAGATTCAAGCTTATTACACACTTCTGTTGATTTGTAAACACATGCATAAAAGTGTAGATTTCCATATCAAATAAAGATGACTGGGCTTTATTGATTATGGTGTAATTATGAACTGTTTACCTGAAACAGGGAGGCAGGTTTAGTCATTGTTAGGTAAATCTGTTGTGTGATGTCGGAGGCTATACTAAATATGAATAAATGAATTTCATGCAAATAAGAAATTGGCTTAATCAAACATCGTGTCCCCATTAGTCAGGCATCTTTCACAGTCAAGCAGACAACATCCTCATTGGTTAGTCATCCTCAAAAGCCAAACTGAGCAAAGTTTCCATTAGCCAGTCACCTGTAACAGCCAAGCAAACAATGTCGCCTTTGGTCACTCATCTTAAACAGACTAAACCAAGCCATGTCCCCATTGGTCAATCACCTGTAACGGCCAAGCAAACAGTATCTCAATTTGTCAGTCATCTTTAACTGCCAAGCAAATGAGGTTCCAATAGGTCAGTCAACTGTTACAGCCAAACAACCAGTATCCACACTGGTCACCTTTGAGAGAAAGCCATTTCCCACAGAGGCAGCTGATCCATATACAAGCCTTTCATTTGCAGGTGTTTTGGCCGGTATAGACTCCGGCCAAGCATGAGCAAAGACAAGCACCCTGATGATAGAGGCCAGGTGCTCTCAAGAATCCGTCTCCATGGTGATTCTTTGAGTGGAAAAGGACACGCAGGGGAGGAGAGCCAAAGAGAGAGAGAGAGAGGGCGAGAGAGCAAGAGGCCGAGATGGAGAGAGGACAGGGGCCTACCTGAGCAGGGGAAAGTCTGTGAGGCGATGGAGGTAGACACACCGCCCAGGTGCTAAGAGAAAAGGGCGTCAATACCTGCCGGAGTCAAGACCAGGGCCTGCAGCAGGTCAGAGAGCGAGACGATGCCCCTCACCACATCCTCCTTATCCACCAGCACCAGGCGGTGAACCTGCCACACAGGGGACCATGGCAACAGCCTTCATGAGAAACACTGGGATTGCATCCGGCCAGCCAGGATGCAGATCTGAGAGATGATAATTGTGAAAAGCATGGAGAGGCCTGTGAGCGTGTATGTGTGGGCCCCATTACCTCACGCTCCCCTTTTACATGGCGCACTGCTTCCGACAGCGCGCTCACTTTGCTCCTAGAGCTACAAGCTGCTCCCATGCACTGGGGAAACTCATGCATATACTCAGAGCAAAATGACCTGCATCCACAGCAGCAGGTACATGGTACAGATCAGAAAGCAGAAGCACCCAAAAGAGCCGAAATACGGCGTTTGAGGCTCTCATTCAGGCGCTGTACAGAGCAGTAGACTGGATACAAAGCTTGAGTCAGCACACTCTTTACTTACCAGTGCATGTAATTCACACCAACAACAAACATCACTGGTCTTTGGTGTTAACTAATTTCACTGGTGTGTGCACTCCTCATTTCTATTCAGCACCTGGATACATTTTGGATGTGTGTGACTCACAGTCTCTGCTGCTGTTTTCATGGCCTGTTTCTACTCCATGTTGTAATATTTCTCATGTGGTCCATGCTGTGGATGCAGCCCCCACAGCGGTTCTGAGGTCTACGGCAGTTAAACCTCAGCCTTGGCGATGCGGTCGATGATCGTCTCCAGGGTCTCGTGGGGGTAGCACTTGAGCACGCCCTCCACACAGCACGCCCGTCCCTGTATGGCCTCCCGCATGGTCATGTTCAGGTTGTTGTAGTTCTTCTGCGCTGCCAGGTTCTGTCACACACACAGGGAGAGGGGTGTGGGGACCATAGCTGACTCAGGTCCAGAGTTCTGCTGGAGCTCAGGTGTGTATCACCAAAATTTAAAATGATTAGTCCCAGAACTGTCCAACTAATTGCCTAGTGTGCTCGACTTAAATACTATGAAGTATTGCAGATAGCATTGCCGTTCATAACCACACACACCTTGTGACGCAAGCACTATTGGTAAATCACGTGGACTTAGTGAGGGTTAAGGATAAGGCAGTCAGCAATTCAAGCAAGTGACTCAAACATAATCTTTGATACAGAGTACATTTTTGGGGTGAACAGAAAGAGGCGGCATGTGTCAAATACATTGCACTTCCACAAACCGCCGTCAGAGAATCCGGCCAATGTGGAAGTTGGCACGCTGGCTGATGCAGTAAGGGCTGTTCCCAGATTGTAACATGAGATTGTCTTGAGATCTAGCATGATCTAGCAGGTTAGGTTCAACACAGCAGCAGATGTCTTTATGTGTGGAGTCTCGAGGGAACCAGCTCTTGGAGCCCCCCTGTGGTGACTTTCAGCATTACATAAGCAAGAGTTCATAACAACAACAACACTGCACTTTAACGTTCTCTTGGCACCCTTGTGGAACGCACTGGGAATACATCTTCATGGAAGGTAAATAACTCCATGACCTAATCCTGCTGTGGTCACCTTGACAACAAAGCTCAGTCCAACGTAAAACCATGACAGCAGGGAAATCCCCATGTATTTATGTCATACCTCATAACCAGTGAGCACTCCCTGTAACTGCAGGCCATAACATCACACTCACACAGATCTGTTTTAATGCATTTGCTTATTAAATTGAACTGCAGAAAGCTGGCAGTATGACATTGCATGGGATAAGTGATCATACCAGAGAAGGTATGAGTGTAAATTCCCAGCATGCAGTTCTCCAATACTTACAATCACATCAAACCGGGAGTACAAGGCCACTACTTTCCCTGCAGACAAAACACAGACAGACAACTGAAACTTTTAGGCTGTGAGCAGAGCCACGGGTATCAAATGCACGGCAACAATCTGAACTGTAAAAGCGGATGAGTCTGCGCAGTTCCCCAGGTGAGACAGGCGTCTGCGCAGTTCCCCAGGTGAGACAGGCGCTCGTCGTCACACCGTGGTGAACACACCTTGATCGTTGACCACGGGCAGCGCCGACACCCGCCTCTCCACGAACACAGTGAGAGCCTCATACACCGTGGCAGTCTCTAGGACCGTGGCGATATGTTTAAACGTCCCGATTTCCACCTCCTCGATCCGTTTCTGCAGGAAACGTGGCTTTGGGATCATCGAGCCCTGCGGAGAGTGCATTACCATAATGTCAGTGTCATAAAAAACTTTGTATCTCAATTTCAGTCTTTTTCATACATGTACAACTTGTATATTTTGCTACATATTGTCAGGCTCATAGCCCTATGACTAATAAGAGTTTATTCAAAACACCATGTAAATAAAACGTGTTTTATGTACCTAATGCAATTTTTAAAAAAAAAAAAGTTTTCTATAATTTACCTATAAGCTTTCTTATTGAAAGTTCTCTGTTATGATACAGATGATGTTCACCATAAATAAAGACATGGGCGTATCAATAAATCACACAATCAAAAATAAAAGAAAACCATTTGTCACATCTGAGAGGGAAGTAAGGCATTCTCACGAAGATGTGCAGGAACTTGAGGATGCGTTTGTGTGTCAGAATGTGCAGAACGTTTCCTGACTCAGGGTCGATGACAGGCAGCCGGTGGATCTTATTCTTCAGTAAGGAATAGATGGCATCAAACAGACTGAGGAGGGTAGATGAGGATACGCTGCTTTTAAACTCAACATCCTCTCCAGGGAAACAGAAATAAAAAAACCACAAACAGCTGGAGTTTACCTGGAGTCAGGTGTGATGCTGATGAGCGAAGTGAATGAGTACTGCAGGTAAACTTCTAGAATGGGGGAAAAGACATGGAGCGAAAAGGTCAAACAGAAACCATATACCTGATGTTTGTGTGAATCCAACTCTTACATGTTTATCAGTGTCTAAACTGGATTACCTCTCCATGTTTCAATTTTGTGCTCTTCCAGCTCGTAAATCTGTACCTGTGGGAGGCAAGTTCACATTTCAACACTTCACAACTTATGAGAAAATATACAGCTGTAAAAATTATCATTATTATGTATTCCAAAAACTACAATTATTACAATAAATTATTACAATAAATAGTGTAGGATATTTGATTAATGCTAGCATGGGCATGGCCTGTGTTCTAATACTCTGTAGATCTACCTGTGTGTGGTTGCTATAAATGTGCTAGATTGTACCTATAGGTGCTGTAATGTTCCTATAGCTCTACCTGTGAGTGGTTGTTTTAAGTGTGCTAGATTGTACCTATAGGTGCTGTAATGTTCCTATAGCTCTACCTGTGAGTGGTTGTTTTAAGTGTGCTAGATTGTACCTATAGGTGCTGTAATGTTCCTATCGCTCTACCTGTGAGTGGTTGTTTTAAGTGTGCTAGATTGTACCTATAGGTGCTGTAATGTTCCTATAGCTCTACCTGTGAGTGGTTGTTTTAAGTGTGTTAGATTGTACCTATAGGTGCTGTAATGTTCCTATAGCTCTACCTGTGAGTGGTTGTTTTAAGTGTGTTAGATTGTACCTATAGGTGCTGTAATGTTCCTATAGCTCTACCTGTGAGTGGTTGTTTTAAGTGTGTTAGATTGTACCTATAGGTGCTGTAATGTTCCTATAGCTCTACCTGTGAGTGGTTGTTTTAAGTGTGCTAGATTGTACCTATAGGTGCTGTAATGTTCCTATAGCTCTACCTGTGAGTGGTTGTTTTAAGTGTGTTAGATTGTACCTATAGGTGCTGTTATGTTCCTATAGCTCTACCTGTGAGTGGTTGTTTTAAGTGTGCTAGAAGAGCCTCAGATTGCACTTACCATGGGGGATTTATAGTAGCGGTGCAATATGTTAATAAAATCTGTGATGGTCAGCATCCCTGAAAGAAAAGGAGGGGACAGCCATGACATGGAAGTGATAGAGCTGAGCAATTTAAGGAGGGGGCAACAATAATTAAATACATGCCCCCACATTGATTTTAGGAACTTTTGCCTTTACCCATTTTTATCACCCTTAAGTATGAGCATTGGTAAAAACATTTCCTCCCATTTGCTCCTCTGAACAAATCACACTCTGCTGGCATAAACATTGGGTAACCCGATGCAGCAACTGTTACACTGAAGAAGTGATGTCATAGTGCACTCATTCGCCCAGTCAGCAGTGACACTGACGGCAGGTCTGTGACTGAAATGGTCAGAGATGCTGCTGTTCATAAAACCATAGAGATCCCAGCCAGCAAACACAGGAGTCAGAGATGCTGCTGCTGCATGGGACCTGAGCCAGCAAACACAGGTATCAGAGATGCTGCTGCTGCATGGGACCTGAGCCAGCAAACACAGGTATCAGAGATGCTGCTGCTGCATGGGACCTGAGCCAGCAAACACAGGTATCAGAGATGCTGCTGCTGCATGGGACCTGAGCCAGCAAACACAGGTATCAGAGATGCTGCTGCTGCATGGGACCTGAGCCAGCAAACACAGGTATCAGAGATGACCTGCAAACACAGGTATCAGAGATGCTGCATGGGACCTGAGCCAGCAAACACAGGTATCAGAGATGCTGCTGCTGCTGCATGGGACCTGAGCCAGCAAACACAGGTATCAGAGATGCTGCTGCTGCATGGGACCTGAGCCAGCAAACACAGGTATCAGAGAGATGCTGCTGCTGCTGCATGGGACCTGAGCCAGCAAACACAGGTATCAGAGATGCTGCTGCTGCATGGGACCTGAGCCAGCAAACACAGGTATCAGAGATGCTGCTGCTGCATGGGACCTGAGCCAGCAAACACAGGTATCAGAGATGCTGCCGCTGCATGGGACCTGAGCCAGCAAACACAGGTATCAGAGATGCTGCATGGGACCTGCATGGGACCTGCTGCATGGGAGCCATGGGACCTGAGCCAGCAAACACAGGTATCAGAGATGCTGCCGCTGCATGGGACCTGAGCCAGCAAACACAGGTATCAGAGATGCTGCTGCTGCATGGGACCTGAGCCAGCAAACACAGGTATCAGAGATGCTGCCTCTGCATGGGACCTGAGCCAGCAAACACAGGTATCAGAGATGCTGCTGCTGCATGGGACCTGGGACCTGAGCCAGCAAACACAGGTATCAGAGATGCTGCTGCTGCTGCATGGGACCTGAGCCAGCAAACACAGGTATCAGAGATGCTGCTGCTGCATGGGACCTGAGCCAGCAAACACAGGTATCAGAGATGCTGCTGCTGCATGGGACCTGAGCCAGCAAACACAGGTATCAGAGATGCTGCTGCTGCATGGGACCTGAGCCAGCAAACACAAACACAGGTATCAAAGAGATGCTGCTGCTGCATGGGACCTGAGCCAGCAAACACAGGTATCAGAGATGCTGCTGCTGCATGGGACCTGAGCCAGCAAACACAGGTATCAGAGATGACCTGAGCCAGCAAACACAGGTATCAGAGATGCTGTCGCTGCATGGGACCTGAGCCAGCAAACACAGGTATCAGAGATGCTGCTGCTGCATGGGACCTGAGCCAGCAAACACAGGTATCAGAGATGCTGCTGCTGCATGGGACCTGAGCCAGCAAACACAGGTATCAGAGATGCTGCTGCTGCTGCATGGGACCTGAGCCAGCAAACACAGGTATCAGAGATGCTGCTGCTGCATGGGACCTGAGCCAGCAAACACAGGTATCAGAGATGCTGTGCTGCTGCATGGGACCTGAGCCAGCAAACACAGGTATCAGAGATGCTGCTGCTGCATGGGACCTGAGCCAGCAAACACAGGTATCAGAGATGCTGTCGCTGCATGGGACCTGAGCCAGCAAACACAGGTATCAGAGATGGGACCTGAGCCAGCAAACACAGGTATCAGAGATGCTGTCGCTGCATGGGACCTGAGCCAGCAAACACAGGTATCAGAGATGCTGCCGCTGCATGGGACCTGAGCCAGCAAACACAGGTATCAGAGATGCTGTCGCTGCATGGGACCTGAGCCAGCAAACACAGGTATCAGAGATGCTGTCGCTGCATGGGACCTGAGCCAGCAAACACAGGTATCAGAGATGCTGCTGCTGCTGCATGGGACCTGAGCCAGCAAACACAGGTATCAGAGATGCTGCTGCTGCATGGGACCTGAGCCAGCAAACACAGGTATCAGAGATGCTGCTGCTGCATGGGACCTGAGCCAGCTAACACAGGTATCAGAGATGCTGCCGCTGAGAGCAGCTCAATGTCATATGACCTGAGCCATAAGACGCAGGAAGCAGAGATGCTAAATCATGTGATCTGAATTGTGAAATACATGTATCAGAAAGAATCTGAGCAATTTGTCCAAACTCAGAGCGACTCTACGTCATGGCGACTCCACATCGTGTGACTTGAGGTAGGAAGTGCATCTCTGTGTCATGCAGCTTGTACCTGGAAACAGTTATCCCAGATGCTGCATCATGTGACCTGAATACGGCCTACCTGCGGTGTGTCTTCCCGGCGCCCCCTGGAGAAGGGTTCTGAGGCGCTATATTTAACCACAGAGAGGGAGACTATCACACCGTGCTGCCAATTTCAGCAAGACAGTTGGACCCAGGTGTCCCTACTAAACTTAGCTCTTGGGCAGCGGTGGGGGAGAGGGAGTGGATCTGGCTTAGGGGGCTGTATTTACCTGATCTTTAAGCACGGCTATCACAAACTTGCAATGAGGAATATTCATCAAGCGTGTAAGACACACTTTTAATATCTCTCACCCTCCTCACACTGAATATGAGAATGCAGTTCAAAGGTTCACTGTAACAGTAGACGTCTGTCAACTCGCAAATTAAATAAGCAGAGACATGAAAACAGACGGACAGGCAGGCATGTGGCAACACGAGACAGACAGACAGACAGACAGACAGACAGACAGACAGAGACAAACTTGTAGATATGTAGACAGAAACACAGAGTGATATCTCTGCTGTTGTGCTGAGAGTGGATTTCTGCAGCTCTGTATGAAATCCATCGTTTCTTCATGGTTCCCAAAACCAAGGGACACAAAGGACCTCCCATCTCTTTCCAGTGCATTCTGGGAACATTAAAGTTATGTTTCCTCAGAAGGGTCTAGTGAGGTGGCTGGAGCATCATTTTTTGTATGGTTCTTTGGACATGGGTGAATTAGTGTATGAGAGGTGCTTTGTATGGCTGAAGTGATTTTTGCAGGAGGGTTTGCTGAGATGGCTGAAGCTGAAGGTATATGATTGAAGCAGTTTATGCTGGAGGTTTTGTTAATGAGTCTGAAACCCAGGTTCTCCAGAGGGCTACTCATCTAGACTGAAGGTAGAGGGCAGGTATGAGTCCAGTTTGACTGAGTAACCTCTTCTCGTCATACGTGCTTACGTTCTTATGACATGGCTGAAGTTCAGCTTCCTCAGAAGGTTCTGTTGACATGGCTGAAGCAGTCTCTTGAGAGGGCTCAGTAGATATATGGCTGAAGAAAAGTTTCTGGAAGAGATTCTGTTGATGTGGTTTGGTGGCTGTAACCTGATTATGTCACATAGTTGCCCCCCCAGGACTGTAAAGGTTAAATCATGCCCGGAGAGTCACTCAGGTTTCCTTACCCACAAAGCACTGCAGCTTGCTGTCCCACAGCGGGGCTGCCCTCACGCCGTTAGCCACCAGGGCGAAGAAAGCCTTCTTCACCTGCACAGGTAAGACAGCACATCATTATTGAGCTGGTCAGTTGTAGACTGTGTATTTGAACTGTGTGTGCTGGTAGAAACATTAAAATATAGCGAACTCAATTAGGGTTTTTGGGCCATCTGTATTATTATTATTATAATTATTATAATTATTATAATTATTTCTTATTATTCCTTTAAACTAAGCCATTTAAACTACTGGTCCTGGAAGGCTACAGTGTATGCTGATTTTCTGAGACACCTGAGTAAGTTTAAGGGATCTCTTAAGTGAAAAATGGAAAAAAAAAAAAAAATGGTATTCTCTGCGATCCCCCAGAACCAAGGGGTGAGGACCTCCACTATGAAGTGTTCCTGAATGCAAGGGCATTCCCCTGGAACACGGGTAGGTTGTTTGGGGGTGTTTGAGGTCCTCGTCACCTGCAGCGTGGTGTCGAAGATGACCAGTTTGGAGCTGGTGGGAATGGCGTCGTAGCAACAGTGATTCCTCATAAAGTTCATGTAGACATGGGCGTCGGGATCCGGGCCTGCAGGGATGAACAGAACACCAAAACCCTGCTGCAGGTCGGTCAGTCTGTTTCCATCCATCTATCACTGCCCATCTACTCACATCTGTCCATTTCTATCTATCCCTCTGTCAGTCTATCCATCTTTCAGAATGTCAGTTACATGATGCAGTGAAAGTATTAATAACAAATAAAAAAAATGCTAAAGTGATGAACTTTGTCACCAGTCAGATATACTGCAAGAATAAAATTTGGGTTGAAAGTGAACCATCTGTAAATATTAAGCCTTTTTTATATATGTGTATGCACATTGATGAATAAGTGAAATTACTGGTAAAATATGTAAAACAGGTTTTGATAAAAACATTAAACACACAGGTGTTACCTGTCTCCTTCATGGTTAGCCCATTGTCCAATGAGGGGTCCTGCACAGCAGATAACAGAATTGAGATGAATCTGAGAGAAACCGAAGGCGTCCAGAGCTTCATCTACATTCATGCACTACGAAGCTTTGTGAACACAATCTCTCACCTCCTCAACATTTATACATCTTTCCCCAGTACAGTCCCATATTAAGACCTGAAATATTTTAATGTTAAATAAATGTGACAGCAAAATGTATTATGTTGTGCTTTTTTATCATGAAGCTCATTACCTCAGAAATATGAAAATAATTTATTTGAAAGTTCATAAAATACCAAAAGACCTAAGAGGACTCATACTTGCAGACAGCATTTTTAGAATCAGTAATTTCATGTTTACACAGATTGTCATGCTCACCGATGTACCCAGAAACATTTTACAGCGTTTATTACACATGTACTTTGCCACACATTACAACAGCAGCAACTTTTCAGTGGCCGTACACCTTTGCTTCAGATCTACTGCTGTAGTGTGTCATCTCATCATCTTGCATTTGACGTATCTGTTTGGAGTGCACCTCTGCACACACAAGACAACTTCAAGAATGTATCTTAGTAACATATTCACCCTCTATTTTAGTAACTTTTAATAACATTAAGGCCCATTTGTATATGTAAATACATCCTATTGGGACGGTGCAGTCCAGTTTGAGTGTCCTTCAAAGTGTGCACTGCCTGCCGTCTCTTCTCTGTCACTGCGGAGCCCACCGGCAGAGCTGCGCAGTCGCTGCGTTCATGCGTAACTGGCGCAGGCAGACCCCAGGTGCCTGATCAATCAGGGTAGTCACTATTACACAATCGAGGCAGGGGAAGCCCAGCAAGCCAAAACGCTTCCTCCGTCTGCAACGGTATGGTCACTGTGCTCCACTCCAGTTTTCCTCAACACAGTCCTGGGTTCAGCTCTGCACCAAGGACGAGTGCTTTCGCTGGTCAAAATCCTGGGAGTCAGTGTTCATCTTAAATACGCATATTTGGAGCGATACAAGAGGGATGTAAGGCAGGGAGGTTTGAGAGATGAAGGTATTTATTTTTTTTGTGCTTCTGTCCAGCCCGGTGAAAAATAAATTGAGTTCATTCCCTCATCCATTTCGCACAGATCTTCCTGCGACATCACCTGGCTGTGACCTGCACATCTCCTCAGAGCGGGAGGAGATTAGGGTTATGGTTGGTCCCAAGCTAATATAATAAACACCCCCTCAGCAGTGGAGCAGCAAAGGGACAGAGCAACATGCTAAACAGAGGGGTACAAGGTGCATGAAGAGCCTGCATTATGGGGTACAACACAGAGGAAAGAGGGTCTGCCTCACACCCAGAGAGAGACATGCCCAGCTCTACCCACAATCCTTTGCATCAAGCTGCTAATGCCGAAAGACACTGTGAGCATCTGCTGCAGCTCAGTTTCTGTTCAGGTTAGAAGGGTTCTGCCCTTGACCAAAATAGACAGAATGGATTTACCTTTTAAGTTCCAGTTTGGTTTTGCTTTCCTTCTTGCTTTTTTGGGATTTGATGTATGTCTTTACCCTTCTGTATAAATATACTATGTATATCTTGCATTGTATGTACATGCATTATTTTATGTTACTTTCTCACCATCTCCAAGCAGCACATGGCACCCGTTGTTAGTCTGCGTATATGCACATTATATTGTGTTAATAATAGCAGTGCCTTTACATAAACTGTAGCGTTGCCCATTCTGGTTTCATCAGTTCAGTTGTCCCCACAATTTTCCGCGACGTGTTGGTCGCGCTTTCCGGTCTCGCCTCTCACAGCTCACAGGGCACACCATTAAAACCACAGTGGTCTCGTATGCAGCGCGCCCATTTCAGCGCAAGTGGCAGCTGTGTTTGCGCGCCACACAAACAAACACACCCACGCACCACACACAGGCAGGTGTAGACGCTCCGGCCTACCTGTTTGAGACGGTCCATGACTGCGGTCCTGAGTTAAAGGCACAGCAGTGTTCCAAGGCTTCACTGTCCCGTCCCCAGCATTCTGCCCCTGTCCTGAAACCACAGGGTCTATATTGGGAGCTGGAGGCAGAGGGGGCAGGCGGGCTGGTGCTTCAGAGGATGGGTGGGGGAAGTTTGTGTACACAAAACACCCCTGCCTTCAGGCCAACGGAAAGGGCACCACAGACTACTGAGCTCAAATTAGCATCAGCCTAGGCCACTGTGTTAGACATCCACACTATCCAATCACAGGCACACACAGCAGTCATCATCCAATCACGTACGCCCACAACACTCACTGCACCCAATCACATTTTGGGGTGGGCCTGCCTTGTTGTGACATTAAATTTAAGTTATGTTTGGTTCATATTGTTGAAGCCATGTGATAAAGTAATCACCATTTTGCTTTTGGTGCATGTCAGCACTGACATACAATTAATCTATTTGTAGAGCTCTGTCAGCTGAGGGACAAACTTAGAGCAGGCAGCACCTGAATAGAGTCACATAAATGCATTCATTCATCATGTTTCATTGATTTTGCTCAGTTTAAAAAAAAAAAAAAAAAAAAAAAAATACTGTTATTTTACAAGTTCAAATAAAAGTTATTAATACGATTTGCAGGCCAAACAAATCAAACAACTGTGAGGGAGTGGTCTTTTTATTTTTATTTTTAAGATGTCTTACTCTGCCACTTGCAGCAGCACCGGGTGTCAGAATTTGGATGTGCCTTTATGGGGACTGCTATTCTTAGCTCATGTGCCCTGCCGGTTATGTGGTTTTAGGCAACTGACAGACCACTGCCTGCAGACGGAAGAGAGACAGCGGGCGGAGGCTTACACCGCACATTCTCTTAAAAATGGATGAGTACAGAGTCAGACAGGATACTGAGAAAAGTTAAGTCCATGAGCAGAGGATGCGTGAAGTCAAGCCTGCGATGACTAAGAGACACAATGCTAGTGCTGGGAGAAAGGCACCATGACGCTGCAGACGGGTGGGTCTCCAATACCTAGTGTTGACCCAGTTTCTGAGGGTGAATTGGTTGACCCAGAAAAGTTTGCTTATGCCTGTCTGTGTTTATCACTGGATATCTAAAGTGGTTTGTTGCCAGTATCCTAACTATAAATAAAAACAGCACAATTTGGTTCATTTCAAATGTTTTAATGTGAAAACCTGACCCTGAGCTGAACCTTCCCTTCAACAGGAACTATGTGAATCAAATGATAAAAATACTTTTATTAATAATTATCATCATTTAGCTTTCATTAAAAATACACATTTCCAGCATATCCAAAATACCTGCCAAATGGATGAACTTGTTCTGAGCCCTGGTACCAGAACCAAAATGTAAACACATTTTTAGAGGGAATCTGAGTGGACAGTGTAAACCACAGACCCCTGAATAAAAGTACTGCTGAGGCTCATAGACTCCAGTATGTGGTGCTGAGCTAATGAACCCACACACCTCTGCAACAGCACAACTGGGGCCAGCTTCACACTCCTCATACTGGACACATCCCCTCTCACTTCTCCCCCTCTACATGACCCAGAATTCATGGAGGGATCAGAGGCAGGGGAGAGGGATAAGGGGTGTCGGTCCGTGCAGGTGTCTGAGTGTGTGCGTGCGCGTGAGCAGGCTCTGAGTGTGTGCGTGCGCGTGAGCAGGCTGAGTGCGTGCACGCGTGTGAGCAGGCTCTGAGTGCTTGCACGCGTGTGAGCAGGCTCTGAGTGCGTGCACGCGTGTGAGCAGGCCCAGAGTGTGCCCCGGGGGCCGGGGTGCAGAGAGCAGGAGGCTGCTGTCACGCACAGTCTTTGGGGTGCAGGCCCCGGCAGGGGGAGCCGGGGGAGATGGGCTCCTCCTGCAGGTGTATGTCTGACAGGCTGGTGGCGCCAGAGAGCAGGTCTGTGCAGGAGTGCTGGTCCCTGGAGCTAACAGAGATGGGAAACACACCTGTCAGCAACACTGACCCACACACTGCTCTAACATAGTCTTAATCCCAGTCAATACCAAACACTCACACACACACTCACACACTCACACACACACACACACACACACACACACACACACACACACACACACTCACACTCACACTCACACTCACACACACTCACACACACACACACACTCACACTCACACACACTCACACACTCACACACACACACACACTCACACTCACACACTCACACACACACAGCTCTAACATAGCCCTAATGCCAGTCAATACCATACAACACACACACACACACACACACACACACATTTCTGTACTCACCCTGATGTCGGTGGTTCCTGCGTGGGGGAGAGGGTAGTGTGGAGTTCAAGCTTCTGTCCAGGGCTGGGTTTGGGTGACCACTGAAGAGAGGCAGAGAAAAAATCAAACAACTCAATACACACCGCTCATACTTTAATTACGCACAGAGATGAAACAGTATGAACATTTCAGTTATAATGACCAAAATTATCACGGATGTCAGTATTATTGTGGTATTGTTAGGATGTGCTGAAAATGTTGAAAAAGTACTGATACACACTGAAATCATTTCACCACAAAGACGACTCATAAGATTCAAAGCAGTGAGTTTCTTTCTGCATGTTCTGCAGACAGGGTGACCATCTTCCATAAAATTTCCCTCAGCACTCTTATAAAAGCCAAAATACGGCCACACTTCAGACTTAGGCCTCTAAGATGGCTGAAAAATCTCCGCAGCGCTGTCATTGCCTTCTGCCATGTTTTCATTCACACAAATCAAACCCACGGTGCAAGCTACACCTGCACCTGGGAGACTGTTGCTAAATTTGGTTGATGTTGGACAGTTGAATGAAGTCTGATGTGGGAGTTTTTGAAAGCGCAGTAATCAAACGCGGTTTTAATGATAACTAAAATTTGAAAGGGCTAGTACATTAGCTCTGTTCCTCCTTGCTTTGGCAGAGCAGGACTCCATGCTAACGTAGCGCAAAGCTACACCAGAATGAGCTTTCCTTTGGTAATACCTGCCATGAGTCAAAGTTATCTGATGGGAACGGGAGGATGATGGATGGGGAGAGGGTGGAGGAGGAGGAGGAGGAGGAGGAGGGGAACTCACAGTGTGCGCAGGGTCTGAGGAGCTGCCCAGGTGTACGCCCTTCAAACAGAGACTCCTGAGCAGACTGACACCTGAAATACAATCACCATGCCCAGGATGAGCAACACCCTCTGCAGGCTGCTAAAGGAAGTGCAGCTGTGACCACAGCATACACGCACGCAAGGACAAACAAACAACAAACAAAAACATACATACGCACGCACCCACGCAAACACAAACGCGCACACATACAAACAAACACACACGCACACACCTAATCACCACCCCTTTACACCTTAAAACACACACACACGCACGCACGCAAAAGTATACAGCACAGATTTTTCTCTCCCTCACACACACAGGAACACACCTTGACTCCTGTCTCCCCAGTGTCTCCGCTCCCATTGGCTAAGCAGAATGTTGAGGTAGCGGGGCTGCTGGAAGAAGCGCAGGTATCTGGCAGAGGTGGGAGAGGGGAAGACGCGCTCAAACTGGCCCCGGCGGCTCAGCTCGTCCTCGGTCTCCACCAGGGCCCGCACATCGGCCGCGGTCAGGACGTCCAGTGTGGAGGAGAGCAGCTCCTGCAGGGCCGAGAGAGACAGAGTTGCACAAAGTTACACAGCCCCGCAGGGAGAAAGAGTTACACAGCCCCAGTGTGTGTGTATGTGACTGTGTGTGTGTGTACCTGGTCTGGAAAGCGCAGGCTCTGATAGTACATTCTCTTGGCTTTCTCATCAGCGGACAGCTCTGGTGTGACTCCTGCACTCTCCTTCACCTCCTCACATACACTGCAGGAGAACATGCAGAAGCACAGACACACACATTATATCCACTGACTGTTCACCTCCTCACACACACTGCAGGAGTACAGAAACACACGTTATGTCCTCACATCCTCACGTACAGACACTCAAAACAGCGACTGCATAGGTCCATAATCTTTGTAATCTTTTCATATCCAAAGGCACACAAATCAAAACAGCGCTAATGCTAATTTTCCCACGAACATTAACGCTACCAATTAAACTTTTAAGATTTACCTGACAAAAGCACTACTGCTACCACAAGCTTAATCTTATGTCTGCACTGACAAAAGTTATAAATTAAGTTAATGTCAATATTTACTCTGACAGTGAAGCTATTGTTTATGCTCTGAACCTGAGGCTAACGTTCACACTCATGAATGTGAACCTGAGGCTAACACTCATGAATGTGAACCTGAGGCTAACGTTCGCACTCATGAATGTGAACCTGAGGCTAACGTTCGCACTCATGAATGTGAACCTGAGGCTAATGTTCGCACTCATGAATGTGAACCTGAGGCTAACGTTCACACTCATGAATGTGAACCTGAGGCTAACGTTCACACTGAATGTGAATGTGAACTCTGAAGGCTAACGTTCACACTCATGAATGTGAAAGGCTTACGATGCTTGAGGCTTACGTTCACACTGAATGTGAACCGGAGGCTTACGTTCACACTCATGAATGTGAACCTGAGGCTTACGTTCACACTCATGAATGTGAACCGGAGGCTAACGTTCACACTCATGAATGTGAACCTGAGGCTAACGTTCACACTCATGAATGTGAACCGGAGGCTTACGTTCACACTCATGAATGTGAACCTGAGGCTAACGTTCACACTCATGAATGTGAACCTGAGGCTAACGTTCACACTCATGTATGTGAACCTGAGGCTAACGTTCACACTCATGAATGTGAACCTGAGGCTTACGTTCACACTCACACCCATGAATGTGAACCTGAGGCTAACGTTCACACTCATGAATGTGAACCGGAGGCTTACGTTCACACCCATGAATGTGAACCTGAGGCTAACGTTCACACCCATGAATGTGGCGCAGAATGTGGATGTAGGCCCAACCTGCTGCGGCTGCTGCTGCTGCTGGCGTCATCGCTGGTCTCGGCTGCAGCCACCACCTGCTCCTGCGGCAGCACAAACCCAGCCAGGTTCAGCACGTCCCGCACCATCGGCCCCTTCACACTCACATCCAGCGCTGAGCTAGAGTGCAGACTGCAGAGAGAGGGAGAGAGGGAGAGAGGGAGAGAGAGAAAAAATTAGTTATTTTTTTATTTTAGTATTTATTTGGTGGAAAAATTACGGTTTGACTAACACCATTACTACCTAAACTCTTGATCACACTATCCTTTGCTTATACCCAAGTAGTGTCACTTGACATTAAACTCTGGAACAGGGACATTTGGATGGCGTGCGCTTGGTTGCAGACTCGTGCAGGCGGGTGTAGGTGCTCCACTCAGGTGTGCCATACCTGGGGGAGATGTTGACCTCCAGCAGCCAGGGTTTCAGGTTCTCGTCCAGCATGATGTCGAAGCCGAAGAGCTCGTGGCAGCTGTAGGCCGAGCGCACGTTCGTCTGAACCAGCGTGTTCACGTAAGGGTCCGCCCTGCAAAGAGCTACACCTCAAACACCTGCGTATACACCCAAACTACTTTTGTGAAGTCCAACCCCACCAATCCCTGCTTCTGTTTTAGAAGTATTTCTTCAAGCAAAATCAGGACACAAAACCGGCTGAAGTAGAATGCAGTGTACCATGAAACTGTCCCAAAAATACCAGATTCAAGGTATCGTGCAACTATTATTCAATTTTAAATGCAAGACTTTTAGGGGACAAAAATGTTATCAGTGTTTTGTATTGATCAATGGCCTCATTGTAAAGCAAAGACACAAGAACTCTCCACCTCTAGGGGGCAGTGTTGTTCAATCTTTACTCTACTCCACTCTAATCTCTACTGTGTGTTACAGCAGAGGCCATGATTGGCTGGTTTTCTTTGGCTGTGATCAGTGATGGCAGAATGAGGTTTCATGACCTCTGTAATGGGGCCAGCCACGATGACCTGTCAGTCATCAACTGCTTTCAGCCAATCAGAAGGCTCTGCTCTTCACAACAGTAACAGTAATTACCAGTTGAGCAAGGCACTTCACCCAGAATGCTCCAGTACATGTCCAACTGTATAAATGGATAGTGTGTAGAAATGAGTGAATGTAATATAATGCAATATAGTACTTCCACCAATTTGTGGTGTCTTGGAATTTCATTCCGCCATTAGTAGCAGCACTGTGAGTTTGAGGTGAATGTTCCATTATCCACAGAGGAAGCGCGATCAGTTATGTTTCCATGACGTCATGGCTGTACAGCACGGCACCAGCAGTCTGGCCCCCTAAGACCCGTGTCTGAACAGAAACTCACGCGATGATGGTTTTGATGACGATGTCTTTGATCTTCTCCCAGATCAGCGTGGTGTTCATGCCCTTCCTACCGAGATACTGCCACAGAGCTTTCAACGCCCTGCGCCGCAAACCAAACACAGACCAACATCACACACAGCAGTGCCACTGTTTCACAACACTGCAGGCCTCGCCCTGTCACTCAACACACAGCCACTCTGTCATGTCAAATCTTACTACTGCTGACACAACATGACGGTGTTTGGCATTTGATGTCTGTCAGTAATGTGCATGAGTTTTGAGGAATTTGAACACATAATTATTAATAAATAAATACATCATTTATAATTGTGGAGATATAAGAGAGACACAGCGTGTGTCTATATGAAGAGCATGGCCTTGCCCTCACCACTTGTGGCCCTGGCAGGTCTGGTCATCGCTGTTGCTCTGGTACTCAGAATTCTTCTTGTTCACGCTGTAGTTTGTCAGGTGCATAAACTTGTTGCTCAGGCTTTTCATTGAAGAGGAGTACCTGCAAAATATGAAAATATCATTAGGAAATACTCCCAGCGGTCAGCGATGAAAGGGTCTGCGTCTTGTCTTTATATGTATTTTGCTCCTAATTCTACTTGTCTCTTAAATGGGTATGCACAATCCAGCTTGTCTCCAAAATGGCCGACATGAGTGCACCAAGGACAGGTGCATTAATGGGACACCATAATTACACAGAGAAATCAAGCTAATCTGGAAATAGGACTCGTTCCACTCTGTAAAATCCTTAGAACCAAGAAGACGAATGTTTATGATCTTCAAATGTCTTAAATGTTGGGTAAATCTTTATGTCACCAGTTGGCAGGGGATTTTTTTCCCTGTTTTTTTGTTTTTGTCATATGGGGACATACGCGATTTGAACACCCACACTGAAATGGGACGATTGAAGAGGTAAAAATTCACCTGACAGCTTCTGACATTCAGACTGAAACCACTTTGTGATGTGAAAGAAGAAATGTGTAGCAATACTCCTTTGAAAAAGAAAAACAGTGTTGATTTAATCTTTTTAGAGCTGCAGCCGAAATTCCAAGTGTGAAACATGAGTCACTACCTGCCAGACATAAGTAATAATAGAACGACACAAACAGTACTGTATCTCTGCAGTCTGAAGCTCACACTAACAGTTACACTCATAAATGTGGCTCAGAATGTGGATTTAGGCCCAAACCTGCTGCTACACTATACGTTGTTATACTTTAAGTAATAATAGAATGACACAAACAGAGATGTATCTCTACAGACTGATACACAGCTTAATGTGGACTGAGAGATTGTTGCAGTGTTTAATTATCGCTCAGCGTGATGACACACGACCCCGTTAGTACCCACTTGCAGCTGGCGAAGCGGACGAGCCCGTCGCTGAAGACATAGATGCGCAGCGGGTTGTAGGAGGACACGTACACGTAGATCCGCAGGTCGAACTTACTCCCACTGATCAGGTAGGGCTTGTGCAGGTATCTGCAGCACAAACGCAGAACACAAAAAAAAACAGAGCTTAAGAAACATTCAGGAAACATTCAACCTACTCACATCCCATTCTTCAAATTATTATTGCCTCTGCGTCGCTGTGATAATGATGACAATGACTATTATTACCATAATTATGTAGGTGTTGACCAGTACTGGTTGGTCACTTGTGTCACTTATGCTGACACACCTAGCCAATCACAGAGGACGCCCCAAATGAGTCCATCCAATCACACCACACCACCGGGTTCAGCCATTTTTCTTACCTTTGCACCAGAAGAGGCCTCCGGCGGGGCATCTGGCTCCACCTGTGAATCACCTGGATGCCGTTCCCCCGTGCCGACGCAGGCTGCACACAGGAGGAGGAGAGTCTGTCAGACAGGTGGCCCGCCACAGAGTGTAGCCTAGCAACACTGGCCCATAACCTCAGACCAGTCATTTACAGGCCTGTTAATGGGACGAAGGCTGAACAAGCGCGAATCAAACGCTGAACAACAGATACCTTTGGAGAGATGGCTTATGCTGGGTGAAAATAGATTATATTTACAGAGTGTGTCCGAACACGGTCCATTACTGTACTGATAAAGCTGTGCGCTTTCAGCTTCTTTCGTTTGTTTTAGGAGCTATTTTGAATTAGTTTATGGATTATCTTACAGTGCTCTGTTAAATGTCTGTATGTATATCGTCTTGTCTGCTTTCATGTTTGTCCCATGCTTGTGGACCCCAGGAAGAAGTCTAGTCACCTAGGTGGCAGCTAACAGGGATCCAAATAAAGAATACAGAATGTGAGACACATTAGAGGCACACTTGAGACGCATTAGAGGAACATTAGAGGCCAATTACAGCAGAGTCCCATTAGAGGAACATTAGAGACCAGCAGAACAGAGGAACATGAGAGCAGAGGTCCTTCAGAGGCCATTAGAGAGTATCTCCATTAGAGGCCAGGCTTGTGCTCTGACGCACCGGCTTAATGATCCACTTTATTCGGCTGCCGCCTTCCTCCCAAGCTCTCCGCAGCAGCTTCATGTCCTGTGGAAGCACAAAGGATTGTGGGAAGAAGCTGAACTCCCGTTTGCCGTAGAGAGCCTGCATCTTGGAGAGGTTACGCCATAGCCGGTCCTTCCGTCCAATCTGGAAGGACCCTGGGAAGTGGTTGAGCTGTAACACAGAGGGGAGCAGTGATGGGGAGCTGAACAAACCTGCATATAAGTACTGGATAAAAGACATAAGCGATGAGGAACCAAAGACAAAGCCAGCCCCTCTGTGGGACCTGCTCTCTGCCGGTACCTTCTGGTGCTCATGGATGGCTCTGAATCCTGGAGACCTCATGTGGTGCCCCCAACATCCAAGCCAGTCATGGCTTTCTGCAGGCGAGACAAAAGCACCCGATCCTCAGGACATCTGCCTGTTACAGAGCATGTTCATATTCTCACAGCTTTCAGCTTCTACCATAGAGCATGAGTGTGTGAGGGTGTGTGTGTGTGTGTGTGTGTGCGTGTGCGTGAGGGAGTGTGAGGGAGTGTGTGAGTGTGTGTGTAACTCACTCTTGGTGGCTCTGAAGTGTGAGCGTGTGAGGGTGTGTGTGAGGGTGTAACTCACTCTTGGTGGCTCTGAAGTGTGAGCGTGCGAGGGTGTGTGTGAGGGTGTGAGAGTGTAACTCACTCTTGGTGGCTCTGAAGTGTGAGCATGTGCGGGTGTGTGTGAGGGTGTGAGAGTGTAACTCACTCTTGGTGGCTCTGAAGTGTGAGCGTGCGAGGGTGTGCTTCACCACGTTTGGCGTAACAGAGCTCATCTTCCATTTCAGCAACTTGCTCTGCTCTGGAGGCAACGGCTCCACTGCAGCACACACAAAAACACACACTTAGCACTCACTGCTAAACAACCAACATTACACAACACAAAAACACACAGTTAACGCCTCACCGCTAAACAACCAACATTACACAGCACAAAAACACACAGTTAACGCCCACCGCTAAACAACCAACATTACACAACACAAAAACACACAGTTAACGCCCACCGCTAAACAACCAACATTACACAGCACAAAAAACACAGTTAACGCCCACCGCTAACCAACTAAACAACCAACATTACACAACACAAAAACACACAGTTAACGCCCACCGCTACACAACCAACATTACACAACACAAAAACACACAGTTAACGCCCACGGCTACACAACCAACATTACACAACACAAAAACACACAGTTAACACCCACTGCTAAACAACCAACATTACACAACACAAAAACACACAGTTAACACCCACTGCTAAACAACCAACATTACACAACACAAAAACACAGTTAACACTCACCGCTAAACAACCAACATTACACAACACAAAAACACACAGTTAATGCCCACCGCTAAACAACCAACATTACACCACACCCACTGCTACACAACCAACATTACACAATAGAAAAACACACAGTTAACACTGACTGCTAAACAACCAACATTACACAACACAAAAACACAGTTAACGCCCACCGCTAAACAACCAACATTACACAACACCCACTGCTACACAACCAACATTACACAACACAAAAACACACAGTTAGCACTCACTGCTAAACAACCATCATTACACAACACAAAAACGCGCAGTTAACACCCACACCTAAACAACCAACATGACACAACACAAAAACACACAGTTAACGCCTACCGCTAAACAAACAACATTACACAACACAAAAACACTGACTACATAATACCCACAACTATTACATAAACACACACACACTCACTGTAAAACACCTACTATGGTCACAGAAATGCAGTTACAACCCAATGGTATTATGGAAACATTCACTAATAATACATTTATATTTTAGTCACTTTGCAGATATGCTTATGTCAAAATTACTTACAGGAACATACAAACAGCTATTTAAAAAAAAAAAGTTCATAGTTTACTGTTAACAGCTGTGGCAAAAGATTAAACACTGCTACAGAATAAAATGACCCAATTCTACGGCTATCAAGACATTTGCAGCCATTTTTTGCAATCCTAATGAAATTAAATATTATCATTTGTCATATTATGACAGATACCATAGATCCAGCTCTACCATTACACAACCACACACTTACACTGTAATTCTCTTCAAAAAACACCATCACGAGGCAGAAAAAGATATCAAAGAATCGTAAGATAAAACACAATCAATCACAAACGGCACTTCTCAGAGGCAGACTGCCACTGCTGATAAATGAACAGGAGCATTGCAGCAGCTGCAGAGCCTGCAGCTCAAAGCACACACTGAGATATTAGTGCACAGGCCGGGCTGCTGGAGAATGAGGAGGCTCAGTCAGTGAGTGAGATAATGACAGCGTGTGCAGCACTGCAGTGCACCGAGACAGTGACAGCAGACACAGCAGTGCAGTGACACGGTAACAGCAGGTACAGAAGTGAAGGACACCGTATATAATGACAGCATATGGTGGACCGCATGGTGTTCAGTGAATCGATATCAGTGCAAACAGCGGTGAAGGACAGTTAGTGAGATAATGAAAGCATACACTAGGCAGGAATTGCAACCATAGGCCAGAATTCAACAGTAGTATGATCATTTGAGCATTGGGATTCTCTAATTACTGAGATTTTAAATGTGTCAATCAAATTTTTTTTAATGATGCATCTTCATAAATTATGGAAATTTCACACACTAGTGAGTGAAGTTTCACAAAAATGCAAAAAAAAAAAAAAAAATCACGTTATAAAATATAATGATATACTGTGAAAAACATCACAATGCTCAGCTGTATTGATTTTTAACCTCACCCCACCCTTAGCATATAAAGCACTGAGAGTAAGTGGGACAATAACAATGCACAGACAGTTAGTGAGACAGTATCAGCATACAGATCTCTGTAAGACAGTTAACGAGACAATAACAGCATAAACTTTATTCACAAAGAAAGTTATTCAGACATAATACAGACCATTGAAGGACAGTGTGTGACACAGTAAGTGTGCAGAGCACTGAAGGACACAGTGACACAGTAAATGTGCAGGGCACTGAAGGACAGCGAGTGACACAGTAAATGTGCAGAGCACTGAAGGACAGCGAGTGAGTGACACAGAAAAGTGATTGCAGTGCAGCACTGAAGGACAGCGAGTGACACAGTGAGTGTGCAGGGCACTGAAGGACAGCAGTGAGTGTGCAGTGACACAGTGACACAGTGAGTGCAGAGCACTGAAGGACAGCGAGTGACACAGTGAGTGTGCAGGGACACAGCAGAGCAAGTGTGCAGAGCACTGAAGGACAGCGAGTGACACAGTGAGTGTGCAGGGCACTGAAGGACAGCGAGTGACACAGTGAGTGTGCAGAGCACTGAAGGACAGTGAGTGACACAGTAGGTGTGCAGGGCACTGAAGGACAGCGAGTGAGTGTGCAGGGCACTGAAGGACAGCGAGTGACACAGTAAGTGTGCAGAGCACTGAAGGACAGCGAGTGACACAGTGAGTGTGCAGGGCACTGAAGGACAGCGAGTGACACAGTGAGTGTGCAGGGCACTGAAGGACAGCGAGTGACACAGTGAGTGTGCAGAGCACTGAAGGACAGCGAGTGACACAGTGAGTGTGCAGAGGCACTGAAGGACAGCGAGTGACACAGTAAGTGTGCAGAGCACTGAAGGACAGTGAGTGACACAGTGAGTGTGCAGAGCACTGAAGGACAGTGAGTGACACAGTGAGTGTGCAGAGCACTGAAGGACAGTGAGTGACACAGTGAGTGTGCAGAGCACTGAAGGACAGTGAGTGACACAGTAGGTGTGCAGAGCACTGACAAAGGTGACAGTGAGTGTGCAGAGTGAAGGACAGTGAGTGACACAGTAGGTGTGCAGTGTGACACAGTGAGTGTGCAGAGCACTGAAGGACAGTGAGTGACACAGTAGGTGTGCAGAGCACTGAAGGACAGCGAGTGACACAGTAAGTGTGCAGAGCACTGAAGGACAGCGAGTGACACAGTAGGTGTGCAGAGCACTGAAGGACAGTTAGTAAGACCCAACGAGCTGAGTGACTGACCTCTCTCGTTGGCGGTGCTGAAGTACAGTGTGGGAGGGGTGAAGGGGAACAGACTCGGCACCAGGGCGGGTTTCTCTGTTCGGCTGTCCTCTAGCTCAGGGGTCATCAGCTCATCCACACTAACAATCATAAAATACGACCAATAAAATATTCACATGACGACCATGTCCTCGCCAAGACCCACAGATAAACCACTCAGAGCATTACAAATCTTACATTCCAATGAAAATATTACAAAATATGTTCATGACATGTTGGATTTCCTTGCAATTCAGTACACATAAAGAGTTTTGGCACATATGTGACTTGTATACCTATAGGAATTTCTTACAAATAGTCAATGACATAAGATGCAGGGCCCATCTACTAAGGTCTGTCTAAATGTTCCGTTCTTTTGGCATGTGAAACGCAGCAGTGCCAGACTGAGGAGTGAGAGACGGACACAGCGTGAAAATGAAAAGTCTTACTTCGCTAACACCAGCGTGGCGGCGGAGGCATCACTCAGAGCAGAGGCTTCAGACCCATCTGAGTGGGAACAAAAAAAGACACATTTACACCAAATGGGCCCAGATACATGGGGGCATGGGAGAAACTGTGGCTGCCGGCATGAGAGAGGGCACTCACCATCATCATCGCCGCTACCCTGGTTCTCCAGTTTGTCCGCCAGCTCCTCTTCCTCACCACACTCCTGCGGCGTGCCCTGACTGGGCACGGACGAAAAGACAAACGCCACCATCAGACCTCACCCAAACGCGTAACGACACAGCATTCTCTCACTTTACCGAGGTAGTTAGAAGTCGGTTAGTTTTTGGGGTAGCCACAATATGGCTATTTCCACTTCCAAGCAGTGTTAAGACAGTAAGGGTAGTTATGTGATTTTAGATAATTTAACTGTGATTACAGTAGAGTCACTCTCAGTGTAGGGGAGCTACAGTACGACTGTCTACTAGTGAGTACTGTTTAGTTACATTCTAGTTTACTGCCTAGTTACAGTCAGGTAATAGTCACAAGCACAGGAAGGTAGTGGGGAGTTACAGTATAGTTGTTCTGAATGCTTACTTGAGTAAGACAGTGAAGGAGTAGTTCCCATAGGGTCATTCTTGTTTCATGGGTAAATACACTCACCTCACGGCACTCTGCACCTGCGGGGAAAGTTCTGGGGTGCTGGGGTGGCTCTGCTTGGTCAGGTGTATGGAGGAAATTTGGGAGGTCACAGAATAAACAGAGGGGTGTTCAGGAGCAGTCCCATTGATCTGGGAGTGGGCGCCAGGCCCCTCTCCGCTGAAGATGGCAGGGCATGTCACGTTACAGACACAGATCCTGTCATCAAAGCAGGGGGTGCTGGAGGTATCCATGGGAACGCAGCAGGGCTCCTCCCCCGTCTGTAAGGCATGGGGCTGGGGGGCCGGAAAGGGTGTGTGTCGCCCCCATGTGTGGGGATCGAGGGTCTGCCACTACGATTGAGCCTGTCCTTGTATGAAACACACCCCCGGCTACCCCACATGCAGTTAGCGTGTCTGTGTCCAGCACCACGCCGCTCTCTCCCTCCTGCTGGTCCGGTATGAGGGCCTGTCCCGTTGGCTCCGAGTCCACTGCGCTGTCCTGGCCCGCGGACTCCCGCGCGCGCTCCAGCGCACTCTCCGCGCTGAGGGGCCCTGGTGTGGCGCGCAGTCGCGCCATCTCTCCTGCAGGGGCTCAGCAATGGGCTCGCCATGACAACAGGAACCGGACAGAGGAGACTGGGAAGATTCCTGCTGAGTGAAACAAGGCACTTGTTCGGTTCTCTCACCACTACCCCTCAGCTGGCAGGGGCTGCCCCAGGGGGAAGACTGGTTTGTGGGCATGGCAGACGCAGACAGGGCCTTGGGCGGAGAGGGGCAGGGTGGGTAGGGGCAGGGCTGGGGGGATAGGGCCCTCTTGCCCAGCAGGCCTGAACGGAGCCGAAGGGGGTGGGGATCAGAGGGCCAGGGGGTTCCAGGCTCCAGAGGCGCAGGGGTGGAGACTGGGGGAACGCTGCAGGGCCGGGGGGTTTTGGGCACTACAGCACAGGCACTGCCTCCGTCTGCGGCAGCGTTAGCGCAGCTGGCGCACGCATTCCAGACACCGCCCCTGCCGCCGCCCGCCCTGGGCACCGCGGGGCTGGCTGTGGGGACGCACAGGTAGGCACTGAGTGGGGGGGGGTTCCCTGAGACACAGAGCGGCTGATCCTCAACCACTCTCGCTCCAGGGGGCGCCACCGTGCTCATCGGCGGCTTCCTGTCAGGGGAACAGGGCGGGTCCAGGCCAAGGGGCACAGAGCTGGCCTGATTCGACTCTTCAGTCCCACCGGAGGCCATGCATCGCCATCTCCCAGCTAGCACTTCTTCAACTTCATCAGCTGAGCGTGTCGCTGGGCTGGAAGGATGGGCTACCAGCCAATCTGTGTACCAATATACACAAACCACATGTACAAGGATAGTTGAGACATCCTGATAAAATACACAGTGTAATATATGGGAGACCAGTCTTTTTTGAGACAATAGCTTTAAAAAAAATATATATATATATATACACACACACACACACACACACTCCTGAGCCAACTATATATATATACTCCTTTCAAAGCGGCTCTATAAAAATTATGGAAAGATATTCAGATATGACAGTCAAATGTGAATCCTTCATCGAAGGGCGACGTACAGCTGACTGGTGAAATACCATGACTTAGCATTTTTGAGATGTTGCTGGCTTGCAATCACTACAGTACATACCAGTCAGACTGGTTGTGAGTACGGTAAACTAGCCTAACCAGTGTTCGTTTACATGAAAGCGTTAAAATTATCATCATCAGCCATGGTTTTCAGTTTCTTCTAAATTAAAAATATGGTTAAATTAGGTTAATCCACTTTTTCCACCAAAAGCAAAGTAGTAGCTTGCTACCGGTAAATTTCTGATGTGTCAGCACCAAACTGACGCTAGCTGGCTAGCGTAGGGTCGTGGCGCCCAGCTAGTGATACCTAGCTGCAAAACTTTCTCTATCAAGTTAGCTAGCAAGCTAGCAAAGTTTTTCATTCATGAAAATCTGGCGACACTGTGGCTAAATTCTTCTTTGGCAATACAAAAATGTCTCAAAATGTGAAGGTCCGCCTAAACCAAGTTAAATTGCATTCAAATTAACCATTTAATGCTGTGTGGAAAGTTACCGGTAAGTTAGCTTCCAAGCTAACGTTAGCTAGCGATATGTCAGATCCGAGCACAAGTCCACTGACTGGGAATCCAGGCTAGCAGGCATATAAAGCATAGCAGGCAGTGGTATAAATCTACTGGCAAACGTCTTTTTGATAGCTCATTTCGCTTCCACTCTCTTCGCTGACATGATAAATGACGGCACATTTTATTTACCAAGCGCTAGGGATGGTGCTGCCGCTCCTGTAAGTGAGACAGCATGGTATCGCTCGCTAGCAAATGCCATACGGGCTGGCTAGCTGGCTAACCAAAATGCCAGCCAACATTTCTGACAAAACCCGGCAAGCGATTTAAACAAAGCAAGCTCGCCAGGCAGAAAAATATGAACCTCTCAAGGAAGAAACAGAAAAATGTGTCGAAAATTAAATAAAACATCAATCTACCCGTGAGCAAGACAGTCAGAGCGAGCTGCCATCAGGCCTCATTGAAATCACACATGCTCTGGCGCTCAGAAGTGCCCTTTCCATTCGTGGGAACTACGCCGCCGAAATCAGTTTGAAGACCGACAATCAATGACTGCTGCGTTAAAGATTATATTGTATTGCAGTAATCACCCACCTTACCTGTGCCAGGCCCAGCCAAACACTAGTTTTCCTGTTCCAGAGCCTCTCCGGGTGAGTTCCCGCAGACGCCGCTTTAGCTGCCCGGAGCTCTCTCGTTGCCGCCTCCTAGCAACCACGCTGCCGCTCAGCTGCACGCGCCGGGCGCGATGAGCGCGAGACCGCCGCGTCTGCCGCGTCTGCCGCTCACGATTCCACCACTGTGTTTCACATGGGGTGGTACATCTCCGCTTCTGAGAAAGCAAAATCATGTCTACCATTTTGGGGCTTAGTCGTTTTAAATAATAATAAAAAAAAATCAAAGCAATGGTTATTAAATTAATATATTCAGTGATATATTCAGTGATGTATTTCTGTATATATTTAGGTTACAAACACCCTCACCACCCCACCCAAACAAGCAACCCCTGATCCCCCAACAACCAGCTCTAGGAGAAAGGAAGAAGTAACCATGACACATTCGAATTAAATTAAAAAGAGAAGAAAGAGAAAAATTAATTAAAAAGAGTGGCAGGGAATTGCTTAACAATTATATTAAAATGTGCGTTGGTTGACATGTGTTCTGTACTTCTCAAAAGTTCCACACCATGCACTGAATTTTAAGATGAAGTATTTAATATTTTAAAAGCAAAATATGTTTTGGGAACATAAATTTCACATTTGCACAATGTGTGTAAGCAGGAGTCTCTCTCTTCTCCAGCGCCAATGGGGAACCCTGTGGAGTAGGGTGATCAACAGCAGCGACTTTGAATCTATCCTCCAAAAACTGCAACAGGTTCAAACAGATTTGAATATTAACTGTTGCATAAATATTGATGTTTATTGTAATGCCTAGGAAAATACCCTGGGAAAATAGCTACTTTGGACAGGAGGGAAGTATTACCAACCCAAGTGTGTGCTGTAAATAAGGACAACACTTGTAAGTGTCATCTTGCTTCATTTGTGCTCTGTTTTCAGACTGAAATTAAATTATAAAATAACAAAGCAGAGAAATTAGCCTGGTTACTAATCAACCTAAATTTGTTAATCTCAGGTAGTCAAATAATAGCATACTATTGTTTTTTTTTTTAAAAGAAAGGTTCGGGGTGAGGCATGCTAAAATGTGCTTAATCTTAATTTTTACTCAGCTGTTTGAATTTTTGATAGACTGGTCTTCTAGCAGAGACCAGATAAGATGTCACACCTCAATTTGCTAATCTGGCATCACTTCATTTCATTTCCCATGAAATTTGACCTTTTCCATGAAATATGACTTCAGTCTAAGTGTCTTTATACAATATCTGTTTTTAAAAAATGATAGATTGTACCAGGTTAAAGGAACGGTTGAAAAAAAAAACACATTTCCACCTAAAACCATAGTTTACCAACATTGAATAAAACCAAATGACCTAAAGTGGAAAGTAAAATTTTTCAAACTGTGAACCCTTAATTTTCTTTTTCAGTTTTCAATTGCTTGATTTGTTGTTGTGTGTGGTGTATATGCCATGACTGCAGTCTGCTCTGCTTATTTTTCCTTATGTGTTACTTTGTAGATTGTAAAATTGCTTTTTCGCATTCTCTGTGTCTAACTAGGCCATCAGTCTAGACACAGAAACAATGCTGTATCACAGCCATCACTAGGACCATTTTGAATTTATTCATGAGAATGCACCAGAATGTGACAAAAATGGCTGAAAACATGCTTGCTTCATCTGTTTTGTTTGAAGACTGAAAGATACTTCAGTCAAAAGCATGGGTTTATAATGATGGCATAGTCAGACACAAAAAGGGAGAGCGCTCTGCTCTTGGCATATAACTACCAAAACTGCATTGGGGTAAGAGGACTTCCTGTGCCCTTCTTTCAAGTCACAATCAGTGCTACATTTGTTATCCTGCCCCCTTCTGAGTGAGGTTAGAACTGCAACGTACTCATCCTGAAGGTTTAGTAGTTCACCTTTGGATGTCTGTTGAGTTTTCAATATGTGCTGGGATATGGAAGCAGAAAGGGTAAGTAAACCACAATATAAACAGCACTGAAGTATAGCAGGTAAATGATTTGGGTGTCAGTCATTCAAGGGCATATTTTTAAGTCATCATAAACATGATAAAATTAAAATATGTAATTTTCACCGTTTTGACACAGGGGTCCCACTTTATATTAAGAGGGTATCAACTACTATGTACTTATATGGCAGTAGGTACAGTGCAAGTATAGTGTAACACATTTGTAGGTTCAAGAGACTAACTGGTGTGAAGGGTTTTGTGGTTGTGTAAACCACATATGAATGAAGGAGTCAGATGTTTATGGATGTGGTGGGAGGGGACCACTGCAGTGGACAGTGACAAGGTTGACTTAGGAAAATGGGATGAAAAATGAGAAAAGAGTAGAATTGTACAGAACCGGTGGCCTGAAAAGTGATTCATTGTCTGTTGCGAAAAGTACCACTCTTCGCCTGTAACTGATAAAGATCTTGATGATCTTACTGAAAGTTCTCATAAGTAACAAACCATGAGGATTTCCTGTGCAATAACCTCGGAACTTATCTCTCTGCTATAACCCTTTTACAGTACTTTTGAATGTATCAATATATATTCCAACAGATGGAACAAGTACCGGGGCCAGTATTGATGTCATATATATTTTTTTTTTAATCATTTTTGTTGGGGTAGAGCATTCTGCTGCCATTTTCAGCTGACCCAAACTCCTCTTCATCTCTAATTTTGTGTTCCTTTTGGAATCAGGATCCAGACCAGAACACCTCCAGTCCCCCCAAACCTATGTCCCAAACGATAGGATAACGATATGAGGACCACAGTCCAGATCCAGAACGCAACCACTTTTATGTGACCTTGAGAAGTTCCACACTAAGGCTACATTTACACAATGGGCTGCAGAGACCACAGTGACCTCATGTGACCATCTGATTTCATGTGTCACATGACCACGGATCAGATACATATCAGATCTTCAACAACATTTTAATGCGGTCCAAATCATATACCATAAGATCAGATAACGTGTGTTTTGATGTTTTTTCCTCGTTTTGTCAGAAATTGAAAGATTCGATCTATGTCTCCTCTGGTGCACAAATCGAACATGAGGCTGCAGTCAGAGCATTCTGGGTTTTGTTACATTTGTTGATAAAATAAGGGTGAGTGTGTGTGTCAGTGTTTAACACACATGCAGGTTTTACTTGTTGACATTGTTTTTTTCTTTTGAATTCTCCATCATCCATGGGTTAGTTTCATTGACTATGTTTCCACATCCACACTTTCACCAGCAAGGATCCTACTAATTCATTTTAAATAAATTAAAATGCAACCCGTTCCTGAGGGAATAATTTTCTAAAAAGCCGAGTGAGAAAATGAAAATCAGTTTTGCTTTTTCAGACTGATTTTCAGCCATAAGATGTGACTTCGGGACATTTGGTGATTTCTGACATTATGTGAACTGATACGGAGAAGAACGTCTGCTGCCTCTTTTCTGTTCTTGTTTCCTTCCCTCCCTTGACAGCCTTCTAAGGATAACCTGCAGTCCTGGGTCTGCCATATGTTCAAGCCACACAAACAGCACTGAGTGGTATTGATGGTAATTTAGGACTAACGTGTGTACGTTATGGATGCATTTTCAAGGTGACCATTATAAACGTAGCTCACCTGGCTAGGTTTTATTTAATAGAAATGAGCAAAAGCAAGCACATTTATAACCATATATAACACCTTCATGTCCCATTAGTGACACGTTGATGTAGCATAATCAAAGTACAACAAAGAGATGTAAAATTAAGAAATGTAATCATCCGTTAAAACATTAGATGTGTACAATAAAGAACAATTAACAGCTTGGTTGAAGCTGTCATGGTTGGAGTTTAAACCACCTTACATAGGTACTCCCCCGAGACGGGGTTTGAAAGTCACAGTCTTATTGAAAAGACACCTTTTCTTAGAATAAACAAAAGCAGGGGCAGGTTTTGGGAAGTCAAGTCATCAGAAAAATGGTGAGCGGATGTGGTAAGCAGGATGTTGATGTCAGTCAACTTTTTTCTCAACGAAAGTATTGATGGAAGATGTCAGCAGACATTACCTTGAGTCATGTCATGAATTCACTTCCTTTCTTTGAAATTTGGGGTGCCAGCATTAGGAACCTCATAATAACACTCTTTATGGGAACATTATTGCAGACTAATGTGTGTGAGCATAGTCTCACCTGTCAGGCCTACAATAGTGCAGTACTGTGAGCCTGGCCAGGTTAACACTTGGACAAGTCCTCCCAACATATGGGGGCGCTTTACTAATAATAAACCAGTGGTCAAGTACTTATGTCAAATCGTAGTCTCATGCTGACAGAGCTCAATTTGAGGCTGCAAATCCAACACAGTGATGTCTGATATAATACCAAGCTAGCAAACAAAACTCTTCATCGCGACCTACAGTATGTGTTGTGTCTTAGTATATTTTGTAAATAAAAAAACTTTGAAGACATTATTTACAGAAGACCTGAACATGGTTTATGGAGAGTTTCACAGACTATTTGTCAGTGGTCTCTCCATGTTCCTGACCTTCTTGCTGTAAAATTGTTTTTGTCGACATGACACCTAGAGGAAATGTGTAAGTAAAAGTGTTTGCGGATTTTGTAGGGTTTTTATATATGTTTCCATGTTTTTGCTCATTTACAGTAAAACAAAGAAGACAATGAAATGATTTGAAGTATTTCTAAAGATTGTTTTTTTTTCACTTGAATGAGACACACATGTTAATTGTGAAAATGGGTTTTTTGTCATATCATAAACATGACAACCAGACTACACATTATAAAGATTGTGTGTACAGTATGTGTAAGTCTATACCACAAAAATGACTCTATATCACAAATGATTGATTCCAGCTTATATTTTGGCATACAACACAGACATAATTTCTCTTCCTGTACAGTACATATGTCATAAAATACTGAGCTCTGTGATGATCTAACAATCTAGTTTTTATAAAATAAAAAAGGATTTCCTTTACAGGGAAATGGTATTAAGACAGCTACAAGCAAAACAAATCTGAAATCACGCTATACATTCACACAAAAAAAGTTAATAGTCTAAGTTAATAGTCTTTGTTCTGAGCATTTTCATGATCCATTAGCAGATCTCTGTGTTCTGCTGAAACTGGCTACATGTCTCCCAGAGATGAGAGCAGAGTGATAAATGTCAGTTAGAATTTCCATTTATAAAAACTGATGCATTTCCACCAAACATTGTATTATAACTGAGCCACCAGGAACATTTTTAACCTTCACAGCAGTAGATGTCAGTCATTGTCCTGGAGATCCAAATTTTTTATGTCAACTTATATACAAATAGTTCAGACCCAAGGAACTCAGTGAGGTGAGTTAACTGTGTGATTAACTGAGGATCAGTGCATTAAAGCACTTAAACAAGTAACAATTTTCCCATTAAATTAACCACAATTTTTTGTAGGGTTTGTCTTGTAATAATCAACAGAGGTATACCAGCATGAAAAAAATAAAATTCCCTAACAAAATGACTAGTTCACTTGGAGGTTGTTTACCGTTGGCTGCAGCACCCTCAAGTAAAGATATTTGAATAAGAAATTATTTTTAAATTACAATTTTAATCACATGATTTTGTGCATGCATGTGTCAAAAACAGTCTTTTTCTCTTTACAATACAAAAAGGTTTAACTCCCTGCAAAGCATTTTGAAAAATATGAAAAGAAAATCTAATACGGCAAGGAAACACGTGCGCACTCATTTAGTACTTACTTTTAGGTCTAAAAGTAAGTAAAGCTTACTTATTCACCACTGTGTGTTTCCATGCCTTTTTCAACTCATGGAATGTCTTTGCATTTCAGACTCATGGAATGTCTTTGCATTTCAGACTCATGGAATGTCTTTTCATTTGTTTTAAAGTCAGGCAACATTGGCTGAAATGCATCTACAGAGGTTCTCTGATGATTGAAATGAAATTAGATTTTTTGTGATGTAATTCAGGTCATGTGGCACGGTTCCTATTACTCCTGAAAGAAAACACCTTCTGGGATTTGTAGTTTCTGTCTGAAAGTATTAGTAATTCATCAGATGAGAGTTGTAGTTCATGTCTCTTCCTGATGCCCTGGCAGCAAACTGCTTTTTGCGCATATCCATATAGGTGGTATTGCTTTCTGGGTCACCCCTCCTCTGAAAAGTAGAAAAGAGCTGACTAGACAGCGGCAGAAATGTCAACCTCCATTAAAACAGGCCTTTCCCTGTGATGAAAGCATACCCATACAAACCATGCCAGAGATGGAAGTCAGCAAAAATATATGAGACTCAACCAAAAGGCATAAGCCTGCGCAACCCACAAGGCTGTCACTGCACTTTACAAACATGCATGCTTGCACTTCATTGATACTATTATATGTATGCACATGGCAACTTACGTACAAATAACATGACTTCAACACAAAAAATGGCATTTCCAAAGAAATGCTCTATATTGGGTGGTTGTGTTTTCTGTGTGGACTCTGGCTTGGTTCTGTTCTGTACATACCGTGTTTCCTGTTTGAGACTGAGGAGGCTGCCAAACAAACAAAAAAAGGAAGGAAGGTGTTACAAAGAAATGCATCTATGCAAATGTAAATAACTATAAACATGTCTTATCACACATAAATGAACTGATACATACATCTATATCCAACTAAATACATTAAACATATCCACATACATAAAATACACATATCTAATCCATTTGAGCTATATGCATGTGCATCTACATACGTATATGAATCGGATTGCCCTCGGTTTATAAATTATTAATAAATTAAAACATGCAATAGTTTGCCAACTAGCGTGCTTAAAAACTGCCCCCACAGTTTTCTTAAACTTATCTGTTAATGGGTACTGTGTATTACAGGTGTATCACAGGTGTATTCTCTGATGGCGAACAGAGCAGACATACCTGCATAGGGACGTAGGTCAGTGAATCTTCCAGATCTTTTGACTGGCGGACCTGTGCAAAGGTAGACACAGAGACGTCAGTAACCATAGTGATAGGGATGGATGCAGGGAGGTCAGTCACCACAATGGTAGGCATTGACACAGACTCATCAGTTACTATAGTGACTAGAATAGGTTCTAATGCTTCAGCAAAAATAGGTGGAGTATGTAGCTTTGTAGTAGTTAGAACTCATAGAAAGAACAGTCACCATATTCTATCTTAAGTGAGTTCCAAACCATGAGCATTCAAACAAGAAATGCATACAATGTTCCCTGGATGTGTCACATATTTGACAGAATCATATTTTCAAGTATGCCTCGACCTTTTATATCCTTATATTCTTACATATCACTACATTAAACATAGCAATGATTATCAGCCTTACTAATTCACTCACATATTTAAGACACTTATTGACAGATGGTTGGTAATCTCAGTTATGCTGTATTAATATTGTTTTTGATACAATATTATGAGGTCTAGGGTATTTTCATGCTAGAGATGACATTATCAGCCTTTGTTCTGAATGTATGACGCTGCAGTCTTGCATTCTTTAAGTTACCCTCTCACAAGCATGTGAAGCAGAATTCACTACCATGTGTGAATGAACACAATGCATAATGAAAACCACAGCCGCAGACTGTAGTATAACTGAAAGTTGTATTACTCAGGAGCTAATTCCCTCATATTTTGTGGACACTGGTCATGCAAATCTAACTTACTAGAACATAAGCGTATAAGAGCAGGGCATTGAGCTCAGGTCACTTATCTACAGTTCCTTCTCCAGCACATGAAGACTGAACCCTCACACACATGACCTGACATGCTGTTCCAAGCAATGCTAATTCTTTGGACAAAAATACTTCTTGGTGTTAGGGCAGACTTCAGCCTTAACTAATGTCCACCTCTGCACCTTTTTCTGACAGAACCTAACCTCAGAAATCAAAATTTACAGGTTCACTTTGACTAGCCCTTTAATTAATTTAAATACCTCAATGAGCATTTGCTTAGCATAACTTATGGCCTGCAATGGCACAGAATATGATAAATACAGTTTGCTAAAATAATACCTACAGATAAAATTCCCAGTTAATAGCCTCTGTAGCAAGCTAGGTAACTCTACAGCACTGACTGTGCCAAGTCTACAACCCTAAAACCCCTGCTGCTCTACAGTTTTAATATACTGTGGGCAAGGATGGCAAGCATGTTAAATACATGTATTTGTGAGACATTAACTTGCTTATATGCATTCCATATGTCTTATGGGTTGGTATGGTTTATACCTTTGTACCACCAGAAGCAGCCTATGCCTCTACTGTTTTAGTGCATTTTACACAAACAGATGCTTATTTTGAACACATGCATCTGAAATACTGCTCATCCCCCGCTATGGGGATAAAAGCTCATAACACCTCACCTTCAGCCTTATGTAGGCACATGTGACCAGGGAGCAGCAGAGGAGCAGGAAGCTGGACAGACCAATCAGAGCCCAGTTCAGCAAGCCCAGGTCCACACACTGCAGAGACACCTTGGGGGTGGGCGCCGTGGGGACGGCTGGTGCTGTAGCTATGGGAACTGAACACACACACACACACACACAACCAGTGAGCATACTTACACAAATTATTAATGGATACCCCCCACACACACACACCCTAGAAGTATATCGGGGGGTTTAACCCTGCGCAGGTGGGCCACAGGTTTCTGCTGGGGTTTGCCTCCCATCTTAAAATCAGCTACGGAAAGGGTGACCGGATGTCCCATGTTGTCCTGGGACAGTCCCATACTTCAGCCTCATTTTCAGGTATCCTGACTTTTTTGGGGGGAAAAGAGTCAGATTTCCCTCAAGTTTTTTTTAGATGGTTACATATGTAGAAGTTTACGTGGCATAGCGGATGGCTGAACCTCAAGAGAAATGCATTTTCTACATACAGCTTCATTACATGTCGGCATTATTTAGCAGAAGCTCCCATCTGGAGCGACTTAAACATTCCTTCAGTAGCATCAGCCCTGTAGCTAAGAGTTGAGCTAGAGACCATTCCCCCTGCTCAACAAATTCTGTCCACAGCCTTCTCCCTCTCACATCTGGGGTTTGCAGAAAGTAGCATTATTTATTTTCACTGGTGTCTCTGGAAAAATGGTCAACCCAAGGAACTGTGGGTCTTCAGGAGACATGCAGGTCAGGTGGAGCAGAAGCACTCCTGGGGTCATGGGGGTTTGAGTGCCAGCCATTCTATCACTGGGTATGCCTGGAAGACCACATCAGCAAGGCAAGGGTCGCTCCAGCATAGTCTGGGTACAGAAACTAGTCAACTACAGCTACAGGTTCAGCCCCTAGGGACCTCCAGCAGCATAGGCACCACGCGGTAGGTGTCACAACTGCAGCGCTTAAAACAGAAAAGGATGAGTGCCACAGGAATTGGAAGCTTTGGTCCACTTCCTCCTGATCATCCGGGAGAGCTGTGTTCTGCAGGTGATTACATAGCTTAACTAATGCAAACTTACATCACATAACATTACATTTACAGTCATTTTGTAGACGCTCTTATCCAGAGCGACTTAGAACTCAAAGTGCATTATGCCGGGGACAAGAATGGGAAAGTGCTAGAGTATTTGTTTGCAAGAAGTAGACATAACTATCAAATTATAACAAACATGTAACATTTTAAAAATGCACAATAAGTCATCCAGTTCAGCTGTTCAATTAAGCAAACCCAGTGGCCTTCCAAGGCCAGTGCAGAACATCCATGTGCTATTATAATGTTATCGTTATGCATGTATTTACAGAAACATACATCAAGACATCTCTAGATCTTATGTAGCATAATATGTGTTTCTCATAGGAATCCTACACAAAAATGAAGAGACTGACCTTTTATCAGCCTTGTGCCTTTCCCCTCACTCTCCCAGACAGGAAGAGGAACCAGCCTGGAGAATTTACACACATACTCCTCCTGGTCATTTGGTTTCACGTTGAACAGGGTGAACAGAAATTTGTTCCAGGGTTCTCTCCTCCAGGCGCATGCTGTCTGGTTGTGATTGAACTGGTACGAGGCTTTATTGGCTGAAGCCTGGCAGGCCACTGTGTTGGCATGCTTCCTCTTCAGCTCCCCATTTATCTGGGTGGACTCGACTACTCCGCTGTACGTACACGCAATGGTGACTGAGCCATCGGCGTTTATCTCCATTACTTTTGGCTGGTCCACCGTAAACTCTGCATGGAGAGAGAAGCACAGGACTCAGACTAACCTCTCTTGTCAGGGCTATAACTTCAATCCCAAAAAACTACCGGCTCTCAGGCCACTGGCCATGCACCACCCACCCTCTTATCTAATAAACCGATGGTTATCAGTCACTGCTTCTGAGTAATTGTGATCTGGCGTAGATGGCACTCATATCGCACGCACCTGAAAATTCTCCTCTGATGATTCTGTGCTAAATGAAGACATGAGCGGAATTTTCCAGGCCGATCCGCCCGCAAAAATCTGAGGACACCAATAAGCTTCAAAGCAGCCTATGCTGGCAAAACCAAAACATTTTTCCTCGATCTTCTATCAGAGATCGAGCATCTGGAGGTGAGGCTACACATAGAATCAGGAAGACACTGAAGAGGGCACCCACAGTCATAGCGAGAAACACACCCAAAATGCTCCTGGTTTAAGTACGCTTGCAAATATTTTTGTTAAAATGTAGACACGTATATCAAAATGATTAGAGGTTGTGTCCAATATTAAATCAACCATTTAGATTTTCTATAATTATTTGCTATCCGAATAGGTCTGTGTTTGCCATTAGCAGCTATTTTTAAGACTGTTTTACTCACTGAACTTGTGTTATGTTGTTGAATAACCCTCCTCAGTTAAACACACTTGCTGTAAGTCACCCTCGATAAGAATATCTTCGAAATGACTGAATCACGATGGCAAATAATGAAATGCCAATTTGAGTAATTGGAAATTCTGTCTCTAACCAAGAAATTCTTCAGACCTATTTGAGTACAAATTCTATTTGAATGCAAAACAATAAAAAAACTTTCAAAATGTATAACAATGCTAAATACATTTCATGACTATTAATAAATGATTCTGTGATTAGAAACTACAAATTCCAGATTGCCATTTTTGATAGCAGGAGCTACATGAGTCAAAGGAAGTTAAACCCTGCTTTGCTAATTCTTCTGCACTCCATTTTAAGGCACCTTTAAAAATCATGCAGTAATCATCTGTTAGTTCAAACATTTCAAAAATATCCATAAGGAAAACATTGAAAAATGAGCTGAACTGCTGAACTCTGGGTTGCTAACGGGGCAGATATGTTTGCGGCGTGGACACGGGCAGCGCACGGTATATGGTGGTATCTGACTGGCCCTCTGTGGCTCGATTCGATGAAGATACTGACGCTAGACTTCAGTAAAGTATTCTTTTGGATTACTGTCATTCAATAATCAGATGTAAACGATAGAATATTAAACTACATTCTTTTATGTTGCTGTTTTTCTGGGGTTTAAAAAATAAATCTGTTGAACATTACATTACACCACACACATTTATCCAGAGTAACTTACAGTGTGAGGGAGGGTGCACAGCAAAATGTCCAGTGTTCATTTAACACCACCAGTGCACATATGAGTCCAGGTGATGTCATATGTACACTATCAGTGTTAAATTAACACCGGATATTTTGCTGTGTGTATAGATCAGTACCAAAGTGCAATAAGGCTCTAGAGAAGTGAAGTACAGTCCCAGACTGAACAGAAATGTGAAAATATAAGGTGCTTAACCTGTCTTACAAATTAGCCTTAGACGTAGAAGCTAAATATTTAAGAAATATTATGTAGCAGTGTACTTGCAGAGGTTTTCTTTCATAAGACATTTGACAAATCTGAATTAGAGTTTATTGTCCACACTAGATGGAAATTAGTTTTACAGTATATAAACCTGAAAATATAAACAAATGCCAACAGTTGAGTCTCGTTCAGATTAAAACATTCAAATTTTCTAAAAACAAAGCACTTCACGGCGCAAAGTTTCATTGCTCTAAGAAGTCAAAGCACATCCGCTGTAATAAATAGTAAATAAAAATAAAGTACAACAGTTCAGTTCTGAGTTCTGTTAATCTATAATCCCTTCAATGTTTAATGTGCAATTGCATAATGATTATGATTATTTTGTTAGTAAGCAATGAGCAAGGACCTCAGAAAATCTTTCACCCACAAAAAAATGTATAAAAGATGAGTAACGTATGGCAAAGATAAGAAAGAGCCCAGGGAAACATTATCATATATGAAGCAATTCTTTTTAAAGTGAAGAGGAATTAAAAATGAAAAAGTAAAATACCTTACCATGGCTAAGGCTAACTGACAGTAGAGCCAGAAGAAGCCAAGGGACGTGTTTAGCTTTCATTTCAGTCTGTCTTCTGTAGAATGGAAGAAACACAGTCATGTGTGCTGCTTTTGCGTTTTTGTGCCAGTGTGGGTGTGTTTTCTCTCGGGAAACACGCTGAGGAAACGGTAGCTGTGATGAGACGACTGGCTTTGTTTGATTTTCACACCAAAGTCTTTTGATCATTTTTAAGAAAGAGTTTTTTTTCTTTCTCTCGTGTTGGTTTCTACATGGTAATGAGTTGTGCCATTTCAAACACAGGTCGACTCTGGGATTTTGTCATCATTTCATTTCAGAATTGGTATCATTTTTATTGTGCACATTTTAATCTGTTTTAGTATTAGGGTGAAGGCACTAAAGCCCAAAGAGGAATTCATCAGAGAGATAGTGTGGATGTGTGTATTATACATCCCTAAGTACTGTCATTGTTATGTCACAGATATATAATTGGTTCATCTGAAGCTACAAATATAATGATAGGTTTGAGACCTCACCTCTGTTCAAATGAGAAAAGCCTGTGTAAGTCACGTGTTGATCAGAAATTAAAGCTGTTTCAACAGGACAAAATCAGCCACAGTTTTGGTATATTTTTCTGTGCCAGGAGAACAAAATGATCTACAGCTTTGTTACCATCTTTCTCTTTGAACGAAGAGAAATAACAAAGTGAACCTCAGCTTTGTAATATAAGTCAGAATGAGTTGCTTTCTCCTGAGTCTGTGGTCAGATTAGCGGAGGGCCTGACTCAGTAGTTCATTTTGAACAGGAGAAAAATCAGAAAATAATTTTAAAGGTGTTTTGAGGGGAGGGAGACCACCTGGTGGAGGTTCATTTCTGCAGGGTTTGATCTCAAGTCCTGGGCCTTATTCACAGGTCGGCGCCCCTCCTGTGATTGGCTGGGTGCTCACAGACCCCTCCTGTTGAGGGTAAGTCTAATCTTTCCTTAGTGTAAACAGTAAAATGTGTTTGCTACAGTGTTGCTGCCACTGATGCTGTAAGCGACTGCCTGACAGGTCCCAGTGCAGCTTTCCATTCCCCGTAACGAGGCTCAGCAGGCAAACAGAGGAAGTGTGTGGGCAGCTTATAGCTCAAATGCTTCATTTGCAAAGAAAAGCACTATAAATGTTTCCAGTGGCGCACTGAAAACTGGAGAAGGTTGTTCACTCTGATCTATACGATTCTAAAAAAAATCCCCTGTAGGTTTCACTAATGTGAACAGTTTCGGCTATATACTTTGTTTTCAGACTCCTCTCTTCCATTAGATGTATAATTATCATCATTTAAAATGAAATAAGTTTCCTTGAACAGAACAAATGTTTCATATTTTACCCTTCCTGGCATCTACGAATGATACCTGTCATTCTTAAAAGTGATGTGTGAAGATGTGTTAAGTGCTGTCTCAGAAGAATCTGTGACCTGTCCACCGCACATCCTGTTGTTGGAGCGTGTTCTCTAAAACGTGTCAGCGACCACAAAGTTCAGAGCATCTACTTCAGCACAATTCACACCACCGTACCAAACCATGACCTGCTCCATCTCGCATCCTGTTTTTTGATTGCACCAGAGATTTTTTTGCTTTGGTGTGAAAGATTAGATGTTTTGACACAAAGTCTCATTTTATTTTAGCATCATGTCTTGCCACCTCAAGTAACTCAAAACAGGTCAACCAACAAGCCAGGAAGTTTCTGCAACTGCATTGTTTGTACAGAGACAGACAATAATAAACAAAATGACAGGCAATATGTGATAATGTAGTATGTGTAGTGTGCAAAAATCTCAGCATCTTTTATATGCAATGTGAATGCATTATTTTTTCAATTTCCAAATTTTCTACTATATACTTAATTGCTGTTTCTTAGTCAATGTGTAACACTGCTCCAAACAATGTTCATATAACTAAACATTTTAAATGTAACCATTTCAGAGCAATATAAAGAAAAAAGAAAGAAAAATGTATTGCCATGAAGATTTCTACCCTTATTGATGGACAGGTAAGTGTGTATGTATGCAGGTAATTTATAGGTAAGTCCATACATGCAGGTTAAGTATAGGTAAGTGTGTTTTGTTCAGGTTAAGTACAGGTAAGTGTTTACCTGAGCAGGTTATGCACATGTGAATATGTATTCAGGTTATGTGCATGTAGTTGTGCAGGTAATATACAGGTAAGTGTTGATGAGTGTATCATGTGTACAGGTAAATGTGTGTGCAGGTATGTGAACTGAATGATGAGGGTCAGTCTTTGTATGACAGCAAACACACATACCAAGTCTTATCAATTTATGTTTGGAATTCATCACCATGGCATCATAATAATGAATTTGTTCTCCAATAATAAAACCAATAGTTACATTGGGGTGCCTTCCACCTGAGGTAAATTGGGTAGAGGTGGTGGTAAATAGGAACATTGAAACAGAACTGAGAGCAGTGCAACACCACCCTCTGCTGGATCATGTTTGTAACTTAACAATACAAGATGTGGAAACAAGAAATCCACATAAAAATCTCAGCTGCTTCTTCTCACCCCAAAGTCCACTGCATGAACTCACATGGACGTGAGTCAGAGAAGACAACCTGCGTTCCATTTTTCTGGAGACAGGCCGTGGAAGCCAAATTGACCAGTGGGGGTCACTAGTGAGCGATGGGATGCAGAGATCAGTGATGAAAACCGTCCTGCACCGGGCAACGCTAAGGCTAAATATGCGGCATCAGTTAACCCAAGCGCAGAATTTGATCCCAGACTGTGAAGCCCATCCAGAACATGGAACAGTGCTTTACTAGGATGAGACATCAACTTTTTTTTCTCTTGCGTATCTGTCAATAAACGTATCCATTTCTAAATAGACATGCGCCACTCTCTCACGATATCTTTGGTGAATTTATCAGGAACAGGCAATTACTTCATTATTACGTCATCATTTATCAACAGGCTCCAGCACTCCATCAAAACTGGACTTCAACTGTTCTACAAGTTAACAGCAACTTCAATTAAAAAAAAACCCTTGATCTCCTTTCCCTTGTTCTAAATAGATCGCATGCCTTGAACCTTTCCTTGACACATTTACACCTCACTTCAGGTTCCCAGTGAGTTTAAAGTGAATGACACTTACACCATACTACTCACACACAAAATAAAATGTAAAGACTTCTCCTCGCGCCTGAATTGTAGTAGACATTGTCTGATTAGGTTTGATCGTCTTACACTACTGCATTGTGACATATCGTGCTGGATTCTAAAATTCTCTCATTTGATCATCTGTTTAGATGTGGAGAAAATGTGAAATTCTGAGGAGCACGCGTTAACAACTTTCAGCCAGTAGAGGGCAGATTTAAAGCCTATTTGTGCAGTAAGTGTGCTGTGGAGAATGTACAGATGTTTATAATCTATTACAGATTTCGTGTCACTCAAAATAGACTTTTGATAATATTATTCACTTATGACAGTATATTTGCTTTAGTAAAACATTGTATTGTTTTATTTCGTTTATGTAATCAAATCCCAAACACAGTGACACAACAAAAGCATACGGGAAGATGTCCTTAAAATGTAGTAATTTTAGGATATGAAGAGAAACGACACTCAGAGTCACGCTAAAGAAAACTGTAGCAATAATCTGAGTAGTGCAACGTCCGTGGGTTTGCATCGGGGTTGTGCTGTTGTTGATTACCCGTTTGAAGTGCTTTGAAGACCGTTCAGAACGTCTGGAGTGATATTTGTATTCTAATCAGTATATTCCCATAACACCTTGGTATTCCACTGTGTGCAGACACCCTTATACCCAACAGTAATGCAACATGGTCGGATAACGGGCTATGGAACTTCAGTGTAATATAAGTAGTTTTGCCCCCTATCCATGACTTTATATAGATATTTCTGTTGTGCATCTCTCTTGAATTGACACAACATAAATATAACTACATTTTCACTACGGTCTCTTCGCTAGTAGCAAAAACTCCAGTTCACCAAGAATGCAATCCTTCACGAGACCGATAATACACAAATTCAGTGCAGTGCCTTTTTCCATCCGGTTGGGGGTACAATTGGTGCGTTTATAGCATGGACAGTGTGACCGCGCGATTTGTCGAGGCTGATTTCTGGGCTGGACAGGAAACGAGACGCCAGAACGCGCAGCAATCGGTGGTCCTGTCTGAGAATGGACGTGGAAACGTGAATCAAATGAGCTACTGAGCGAGAGGAGTTATAAAGCCGAGGGATCCGACACTCGCAGCGAAAACAGACATCTGTGACTGAAGAATTGCTCGGAGGCTGGATTTGCTTATCGGTCTTTCTGTTTCCGATGCCATTGTCCACTGGAAACAGAAAGGGAGCGCATTCATAAAAATCAAATCCCTAAGGCTTTCTCGCTGTAAGTAAAAACAATTGTCCTGTTTCCTATATTTAATCCCATTTTTTGATATGCAGCAACTGTTTTGCGGCCATTGATGGCCGAAGCGATGAGATGGATTTGAACCGGTCCTCTATCTGTGCATTAGAGGACCTCTCATGCCTTATGACAAGGAGAAAAGCCGGGAGGGAATATTCAGAGAAACATTGAATGAAAAGGGAATGTGATGCGGTTTATTTAAATACAGTAGAGCCTCTGCTCCCTGTATAAAACGGGGGCAACGGGACTTCATGTATTTCATTTCAATCCCGTTACAGCGCGAGCCTGTGCATACCTGTCTGTGTCGGTGATCTGCGCGAAAGGAAGGCTGCGCGAGACTGACACGGGCTGTGAGCCGCTATGCAGCCGTATTTCTGTCCAATTCATAAAATATTAGGAGGGACCGATACAGGAAAAAGCCGCGGATAATCACCGGCCTGTAGACATTTGCTGAGAAAAATACGATGGCCAAATAATAACACAGTTATTCAAGCCGAAATTAATCTCATCGCCATGTTTCCCCAAATTAACTGGTTCCATTTCAATGGTAATTTTCATCTGAATGCCGGATCGATAATAGCTCATCTGTGAAGTATGGGTGTGTTCATGCGCATGCGGTACACATCCCGTATTTATTCCCTTATTTTAAAAAAAATCACAGTGAAATACAATTAACATGGAGCATGATGGATGCTCTGTGATGGTTTTGCACATCGAATCTACGCGTTTTCACGTTTAGCCAAAATGAGCAATGGTAGTCTGCTGGTCCAGTGGGCACCCGCCCTATGCAGCCAGATATCTAAATAAATAAATAAATACAATTGCTAGCGTGACTGTGTCTACCTAAATGTTACCCGGCGATGCTGGTTATGTTTGACAGATAATCATCAAGACTATAGCCATGTGCAGAATGCAGTGAAAATATGTTCTTTTTTGACCATACTTAAAATTTTAATGTTTATCCCCAATATTGTTTCGGAGCATGAAGTTGGTCCTCATTTACTATGTATTTGACACCGATGTCCGATTCCATCCCCTTGCACTGTGACGTTAGTGCGCAGACTCGGTTCTTCACCCTGGTAGAGGCATACATTGTTTCTTGTGTCTAATTGGGTAATATATACCGGATTTTCAAGGCATATAGCTAATCCACGGCTCGAACAAAGACACGCACAATAATATTATTATACCGTTACAGCAAAGTGTTAATCCGTCTAGATTAAGCCATATCTTTTAACCCCAAAGGATTATTCTTGTTTGGCCTGAGGGGAGGTGGGGGAAGCTGTGGGCAGCCAGTGCTCGTGGTAAAACGCTGCCTATTTGACCACGTAAAAATTATACATTTCAATCCACTGCAGAGCTCGATGTGCGCATGCACTCTCATATATTACCACGCTGTAATGGCGTACGAATACTCTTACCTAGCAAGTACTGTGGAGACGGCTGTGACCCGCAGCTGTCAAAAAGAAGCCCCAACGAAACAGTGACGGGCATGCTGCCCTATTCGCGTGGAACGCAGGGAACTCTCTGACGTCATGACTGACAAACGCGTCTGTATCGTTCAGCATACAAACGGTGCTGCACATGATACATTGTCCTATGAGAGCAGACCCGAATAATTTCGTGATTGTAGAGGCATATGTGTTGGGGTGGAGATGTATGAGGGTCGCACCAGTTCATGCGTATTTGTCTTCTGTACATTTAACATTTACTAGACGCTCAAATCCGGAGCATATCTTAAATTTCATTCATATAACTCGATCTTCACGGTGGTTTAGGGTTAGTGTCAGGTTTAGGGCTTTGCTCAAGGGCACAGGTGTAGTACCACACCTGGGAATCAGACCCGCAAGGTCAGAGTTGCAGTGCCTGCATTTAGAAAATACAGGTACGTTTTAGTTTTCTGTTTAGTATTTCATATAGACTTTTTTATACTTTCTCCCCCTTTTCTGCAAATGTTTAATGGCCAGTCATATTAAAAGACACGTTCATTGCTACACTGTCTGCTCTCAGTTAGGTGAGCATGGACCTGACCGCACTCTCCTCCAGAACACGTATCAGCTGACTGCCGCTTCTTTGCAGAACACAGTTCCCAGGTTAAACTCACGCAGCATTGAGCGGGCGTTCTGCACACCCCATTAACCAGCAGGGGTCGCTGTGGAGTCATATGAGGCCACCCTCAATTACTGGGTGACCCAGAGCTAATTATCGCTGTACAGGCCTAACACCCACAGGGGGCGTTATTTACTCTGGACCAAAAACAAATGCAGTCTTCCAGAGCACAGATTCTGACAGTGTGTCATGAAAGGTTTTGTCCCCAGGCTAAGACCTTTCACAGAGACACTGACTTACTGAGCACATTAAAAATCCAACAGAGCGGCGAGTTACCTGGTTAAATACAGGTTCAACAAATACATCTGCTGCATCCCCTTTGCATGTTCAACAGTCACATACTGCAGTTAAAATAACTTTAGGAAGGTCAGGTGGTGAGTGCATAGAGAAACAGTGAAGGTAAATAGAGACAGTGAGGACATGTCGCAGAGACCCCGCTCATGGCCAGCACTGCTACTGCCGCAGTGAAAGTTCAGGAATGCCAAGAGGGGACAGTTTCACTTTGTTGACACTGTGAGAACATTCCTGTTGCATTCTGCACCCTGCATGAGGGGACTGGCGGCTCAAATCCAGTCCACAAAAAGTGATCAGTTCTCACGTTATTAAAGCCAGACTCTGCTGCCTCAGTGTAGTGAGAATAGAGCTGTTCCACTGGGGACTCAGTGTGTGTGAGAGTATAACTGCCAATGTGAGGACTGTGTGTGAGAGTATAACTGCCAACGTGAGGACTGTGTGTGAGAGTATAACTGCCAAAGTGTAGACTGTGTGTGTGTGAGATTATAACTGCCAAAGTGAGGACTGTGTGTGTGAGAGAGAGTATAACTGCCAAAGAGTAGACTGTGTGTGTGAGAGTATAACTGCCAAAGTGAGGACTGTGTGTGTGTGAGAGAGTATAACTGCCAACGTGAGGACTGTGTGTGAGAGTATAACTGCCAAAGTGAGGACTGTGTGTGTGTGAGAGTATAACTGCCAACGTGGGGACTGTGTGTGTGTGAGAGTATAACTGCCAAAGTGAGGACTGTGTGTGAGAGTATAACTGCCAAAGTGAGACTGTGTGTGTGTGAGAGTATAACTGCCAACGTGGGGACTGTGTGTGTGTGTGAGAGTATAACTGCCAACGTGAGGACTGTGTGTGAGAGTATAACTGCCAACGTGGGGACTGTGTGTGTGAGAGTATAACTGCCAACGTGAGGACTGTGTGTGTGTGAGAGTATAACTGCCAACGTGAGGACTGTGTGTGAGAGTATAACTGCCAAAGTGTAGACTGTGTGTGTGTGAGATTATAACTGCCAAAGTGAGGACTGTGTGTGTGAGAGTATAACTGCCAACGTGGGGACTGTGTGTGTGTGAAAGTATAACTGCCAAAGAGGACTGTGTGTGTGAGATTATAACTGCCAAAGTGAGGACTGTGTGTGAGAGTATAACTGCCAACATGGGGACTGTGTGTGTGAGTATAACTACCAAAATGGGGACTGTGTGTGTGAGAGTATAACTGCCAAAGTGAGGACTGTGTGTGAGAGTATAACTGCCAACATGGGGACTGTGTGCATGAGAGTATAACTGCCAAAGTGTGTGAGAATATAACTGCCAACATGGGGACTGTGTACGAATGTGATAAAAATGTGTTGCCATGGGGACCTCATGTGCAAGTGATAATACAGCTGTTAATTTTATCAACTTTTGGTGAAAGCATGCAGACGTTTTTAGTGACGGTTTGGCGTGACTGGGCTGGCGTTTGTCGTGTGTTCGTTTCTTGCTGCTGTACTCTTTAGGGCATGCTCAGTTTTGCACAGCTCATTGCAAGGCAAAAAAAAAAGAAAAAATGCCTTTTGCAGTTCTCTCAAATGCAGACTACAAAGCAGGCTGACAATTACGCATATAGGCTAACTGTCCCTGCTTGGCTGAGGAACATGAGAACAGTTATTCCTCTTGCAGCATGTTCAAGCTTAGCCAAAATTCATCAGGGTGTAGTTAAGCTGGTGGGTGTGGGTCTGGCCTGACTCGCTTTTACATGATACTGTATTTTGTTGGTGGGCTACAAAGAGCTGATTTTATTTCTGCTGCTGACATATCATTTTTTTGCTTAAAAAAGGTACAGACGTGTTTATGGATGTACTCAAGGACAGTGATGGTGAAAAGGAAGCATTTGAGTATATTTTACTGATATATAATCATGCCTTAAGGCATGCACAAGGGTATGTTTAATGTTCAGTAATACTCACCTTAAGTTTTTTTTTTATTTGGAAATGTACTCTCACTGCAAAATTAGTACAAGATTAGTACCTGCCATTTTGTTTTCATGTTCTGTCTGAGGTTTTTATGGGATAGCTTTGCCTCAAAACAATTCAGAAGTGACCATTACTGATGTCACTAATACACTCCAGGATCAAAGTCAATCGTGCCAGCACCAGAAATTAACTATATTTTTGGATGAGGTCTCAGCTCAAGTAAAATCATAACCAATGGTGAGGTTGTAAAACAGAATATGGGCCCAGCCTGGTTTGCCTGTCAACGTGCTAAAGAGGGTATTAGGCTCAGTCCTAACCCGGTCACACCCTGGGGAACGTGGCGGAGAGAGCAGGGAGATCAGCTTGGGTGCTTTAGCAGATGTAAAGTGCGCTCTGATTGGCAGGAAGGTGGACAGAAGTGTTTTCTCCTGTGTCTCCTGGAGCAGGGAAAAGAGGAGAGGCAAAGAGCCTGCTGGTCCATTTGCAGCCTATAAAAGCCGCCCCATGATCAATAGCCATGCCTCCAAGCCCTGCACTCTCGCCTTGATTCTTTTCATCGATTCATCGAGCACATTAACCGTGTTTACATGGCTCATGGTTTACCGTCAGAGCCAAGGTTTTCCTCCTTATGGCCGAAGACGACAGTTAGTCCTTCTGTGTGGAATGGAAGCATACCTGGTACCTGTTTGATCTGCAGCTCGGCTCAGCTAAGGAGCGTCTTCCCTGGCTTGAGTATATTTGTGCCTTCCACTTACCCATACCCTCAAAAGCACTTGTTCTCTCCTTGTGATTACTATGGCACCCAGTAATGTGATGAAGATGAATAGCCCTGGCAGCTCTAATGTTAGCAACTTGGTATCATCTATGTTCATTCTCTAAAACTATTGGATGTCCATTCCACTGCATAAGAGTGCCTACTGAATGCCTAAATGTGAATCTCAGACTGAGATCAATATTCAGCACTTTATGCTCACTCATATAAGCTGTAAACATGTCATGTGACTGGCACCATGGCAGTTGTATGATAATGTTCTAATAGTTAACTGTTTATATCCTGTCTTGTGAGGTAAAGATAAATGTAGGGAATATAAGGTGCTGTTGCATTCAAAGTCTGAATGTATACATGATCATTCTCAGGACCACAATGGAAATAAATAACAGACCTTCATCTGTAATCCTTGATGAACAGATGTGTCTTTTATGATTTGATCCTGACTGACGTACAGTTGCACATATATTTTAAATTCTCTGATACATAAATCATCCGATTTTAATCCTCAGCAAACCAGAGGATTTGGTTGAAGTTGTGGAAGGAGGTGTCAGGGTGAATCATCTGCAGCGACTGCATTGCAGTGATAGCATCTGTAGAGTGATGGTGCTGTGCTGTGCTGTACTCCGCTTCCTCCTTCCTTTTGAAAGGAAGTCAGCACCTCCACTTCCTTCCCCACGGGCATGAATGGACAGGAAGTAGGGGCTATGAAACCCAAACACACAGCTGCTATAAACCACCTGTGCAACTGGCAGGAAAATTACATGTTTGTGTCTAAGAGAGATAGAATGTGAATGTGTGTGTGTGTGTGTGTGTGTGTGAGAGAGAGAGAGAGAGAGAGTATGTGTGTGAGCGTGTGTGAGCGTGCTTGTGTGTGTGTGTGTGTGTGTGTGTGTGTGTGTGTGAGAGAGAGAGAGAGAGAGAGAGAGGGAGAGAGTATGTGAATGTGTGTGTGCGTGTGTGTGTGTGTGTATGTATGTGTTTGGGTATGGCATTTGTGTCTGCACAATAAAGTATTTGAGTGCACTTAGTATGCAGGATACAGGGCACATTGCAGGTGGATGCGGTCTCAGTTTTTGCTTTGAATGGTGTTGTTGTGTAACACTGTGAATTTAAAGTTACCTGTGCTGTTTCTTTCTGCTTCTCAGGGGCCTGTGGTATTACCTGCAAGCTCACACCTGTGAATTGAGTGGAACACAGGAAGGAGAACAAAGCCAAAGGTAAGGACAGAGCTAAACAGTGGACACCATGTAGAACACAGTCATATACTGTAACCAATTGCAAGGTTCTCCTTTGTTTTTGTGCCATTTATTTCTCCACCACTTAGAGTTCGATTCGATAAGCTGCTTTTTTAGCTGTCAATACTGTATGATTTTAGTTAATCATTCACTTTGTGTTAATAAGCTGAGCCGCACTGCAGCTCGGTGAACAGCAGGGGGAGCCACACCAACCAGTACATAATTGTGTTGATTGATTTGTAGTCCCAGAGTTACAGACACATGTAATGTAAGTTCTTTTCATTAGAACGGAAACTAATGCAAGTGTAAACATGAAAAAAGGTATGCTTAAGGAAAAAAAAATGTTGTCCTTACACATAGCCTAAGGACAACACATCATACGACTACTAATACTACTGTTACGGTTACCATTACTACTACTTCTGGTAGCCAAATAATAATACATGAATTTAATTGTTGTCATGTATTGTAGTAAATGCCTGATCACAGGAGGAATCACACCTCTCCATATTGACAGACCTGGTGAACACACAGTGTATCACTCACCTTTAGTATTCCGGTTTGTGACCTGCTCCAGTCTTAAGACTCAGATATGTCCTTGGTGCTGGTCTTCTCCAGGTGATTTATGCTTTCAGCCAGTCCTGATTTACTGTCAGTGGGAAAGCTGTGGATGGATTCCAGTGGGACAGTCAGAGCCAGATGCGTGCCGCGTGCTGAGCTAGCGAAGGGTCAAAAACCCCACGAATCCCAGTTTCTTTTTCAGCTGGTCAGGAATTAAATATTGTGTGTGTGTGTGTGTGTGTGTGTGTGTGTGTGTGTGTGTGTGTGTGTGTGTGTGTGTGTGTGTGGGTGTGGGTGTGGGTGTGTGTTTTTGTAATGCACCTGCTGTGCCGGTGTTTAGCATTCATTTATCAGTTCCTTAGACATATTTTGTGTTTATTGAATTCAGATTTTTGTACCCTCAGAACACATAATCGTGTCAGTTGCACTTTTTATGTGTGTAAATAAACCATAAGCTGCTCATTTTTTCACATTCCTTAAGGTCCTTCAGTAATGTAATCATCTCTGACAATACAGATGGTTTCTGCTGAGCAGGGGTGGAAACGCGATACTGGTGCTGCTAGCCCAGCGCCCCGTCACGTTTCACATGGTTGTGCATGTTAGATGTTCCGTGTAACATCATTCTCTTCAGCAAAAGTTTGAGCAGCTTTTATTTTAATGTTGCAACTGTTGAAAATGTGTCAACCTCTTTGACATGTTTTGATGAGATGTGGGTATTTGATTTGATTTGGTTACGATTTCGCACAATTTGTCCTGACGGATCCAAGCCCATGTCAAATCTGAATGACGTAATCCTTCCTCCCCAAACTGTGGGTACTCCTGTGCTGATCTCACAGCTGCTGCACCCTCACTGCTGTCACACCCAGGGCATCACTGTTTTAGTGAATTCAGATGATGGTCAATTGGGGTGTTTCCATGTGGTAGCCTTCGCTACATAAATCTTTCCCATTGGCTTGCAGATTCAGGCAGACATTGTTATACTCTTTTAGTTACAGTGATTACCTTTCATTTCCTCCATATCGGGTTCTTAATGTTTGGAATCGCTGACACTGGACTGTTAATAGACTTGGGCTACATTCCGGGACCAAACTGTTCCATCGACCCTTAATTGATAATTGGTCATGATCATCCTGTACATTAGTGCCACTAATTACTGAAATTAGAGTGCAGGCAGTGACTCTTTCAGGATTTGGATGGAAGTTCATATAACAATAGCTCAGGAGAATGTGCCCATAAGTACTACACTCACCATACTGTACTATGGCAGTCACTGTGTTACAACTCACTAAACTATATTATCCTTTGCAAAGAGGGAATATACTACAATATTGTGTTAATATATATATACTTATATATATTAAAATATCTATGTATTACACACCATTTTCAGTGTATTGTCGAACTAATCAAAGATATTGGCTCATAAATAAGGTGTTGTTATATCTATTCTGATCTTGATGAAGCCCTGTGAGTCTAGCGACTATCTTTTGCCTGCAAGTCCTTCACAGAGGCCAGTCCCCCAGGTGAGCTTGTGTCCTACCTGCGCCCCGGCCCCTCCCTCTCTCCCCTCATACAGACGCATCAGTCTGCAGCACATGCTGCGTAGGCTGGCCTGTGAGAGGTCCAGGGCTTTTTATTCAATAACAGGAAAAGGACCCGTCAGTGTTAAGCACCCCTCAGAGCACTGTAAATATCTAAATCAAAACCTCAATTAAAGAGAGTTACAGCGAGGATTTCTCTGGATTCCAGTTGGGCAGCCTGCTTCTTGTTAGGATAATTCCCTGTGTAAGTGGAAACATGTGGGCACATATGGAGCCCTTACAAGCCACCTATAAATACGCTCTGGAACTGTATATATAAATATGGATGTACTATAAATATGTTCTAGAGCATACATAAATAAATACATATGGAATATTATTATGCATGGCCACCAAACACCCGTGTGTGTCTGTGTGTATGCATGTGTGTGTGAGTATGTGGGGGGTGAAGCAGTGATGTCAGTGCTAAAGTATACAGTGTGTGGTTCCATGTCAAGGCTTTGGTCTCAGTTCCAGAGACTAGAAGAATCTAATCTAACCCCTGAGAGAGAGTTTGCATGAGTGTGTGAAAGTGTGTGTGTGTATGTGTGTCTGTGTGTGTGTGTGTGTGTGTGTGTGTGTGTGTGTGTGTGTGTGTGTGTGTGTGTGTGTGGGTGTGTGTGTGTGTGTGTGTGTGTGTGTGTGTGTGTGTGTGTGTGTGTGTGTGTGTGTGTGTGTGTGTGTGTGTGTGTGTGTGTGTGTGTGCTGATGTCATTGTGAAAGCTGTGGTCTCAGGGTCTGACGCCAGGCACAGCAGTGATGGCTCTTGAAGGATGTGTGTGTGTGTGTGTGTGTGTGTGTGTGTGTGTGTGTGTGTGTGTGTGTGTGTGTGTGTGTGTGTGTGTGTGTGTGTGTGTGTGTGTGTGTGGATGTGCATGTGTGAAAGCTGTGGTCTCAGGGTCTGTGCCTGTGTGGCACAGCAGTGTGGCTCTTGAAGGATGTGTGTGTGTGTGTGTGTGTGTGTGTGTGTGTGTGTGTGTGTGTGTGTGAAAGTGTGTGTGTGTGTGTGTGTGTGTCTCTGTGTGTGTGTGTGTGTGTGTGTGTGTGTGTGTGTGTGAGTGTGTGTGTGTGTATGCACACTGGTGTCAGGGTAAAAGCAGTGATCTTGGTGTCAGAGGCTAAACACACCAGGCCCGGATCCTAAGACTCTGGTGTGAGGGTTGTTTATGCAGGGAGATGTGGAAATGACAGGGTGAAATGGGAAAGCTGACGGCTGTCTCAGTGTGTTCCCCAGCACAGAGAGAGTCTCATTCTGTCTGAGGGAAGCTGTGGCATAACAAGACCTCTCATACTGCAGTAACGACAAACAGAAGCTGTTAAACAGAGATGGAGTGTGTGTGTGTGTGTGTGTGTGTGAGTGAGTGAGTGTGTGAGTGAATGGGTGTGTGTGTGTGTGTGTGTGTGTGTGTGTGTGTGTGTGTGTGTGTGTGTGTGTGTGTGTGTGTGTGTGTGTGTGTGTGTGTGTGTGTGTGTGTGTGTGTGCTGATGTCATTGTGAAAGCTGTGGTCTCAGGGTCTGACGCGATGCACAGCAGTGATGGCTCTTGAAGGATGTGTGTGTGTGTGTGTGTGTGTGTGTGTGTGTGTGTGTGTGTGTGTGTGTGTGTGTGTGTGTGTGAGTGTGTGTGTGTGTGAGTGTGTGTGTCTGTGTGTGTGTGTGAGTGTGTGTGTGTGTGTGTGTGTATGCACACTGATGTCAGGGTAAAAGCAGTGATCTCGGTGTCAGAGGCTAAACACACCAGGCCCGGATCCTAAGACTCTGGTGTGAGGGTTGTTTATGCAGGGAGATGTGGAAATGACAGGGTGAAATGGGAAGCTGACGGCTGTCTCAGTGTGTTCCCCAGCACAGAGAGAGTCTCATTCTGTCTGAGGGAAGCCGTGGCATAACAAGACCTCTCATACTGCAGTAACGACAAACAGAAGCTGTTAAACAGAGATGGAGCAGCTTGAAGCACACAGCACCGAGAGCAGAGCCAGCTCTGTCCATGTACCCATTTACCCGGGAGTTTGCAAGTCACTCAGGGAAAACTCTGAGCCATTCCAACCATTTCAGCTTATTTACCCCCTTCTGTTTGACAGATAGACAAATAGATAGATAGAGAGCGACAAGGGTGGGGGGAGAGGGGGAGGAAGAGAGGGGGAAAGGGGGGAGAGAGAGAGAGAGAAACACTGAGGAGCAGAGGAACAGAGAGCTGACGCAGCTGATCTCAGGGGTGTAATGGGGAACACATGGGGATTTAGTGCAGAACACTTGAGCCCCGGTTGCCCCCAGAACCCACAGAGCCTGCTACACCGCCAGCAGAATGGATTAGAGCACACTCAAACGCACGGAACATTGAGCCTACTGTTTATAAATTCTGATACACAGAAATCTTACATAGCTCCCTGTCAGTTTACTTTAACTCAGGAAGCTCTCACATAGTGTCTTTCACCACACTACAGCACAGTTAGCTCTTATGTGGCACCTTCAAGGGTCTTATAATTATATAAAACCTTATTGTATTGTAGTGGATCGATAGTGCACTATGTAAGAGCTTGTTGTGTTGTATTTTTTTTTTGTTTTGTTTTTTTGGAGTGTAGTGAAATTGCATATAACGAGAAGCACAAAATGTAAAAAAAATTGCTTGTTACACTGCCAGGAGAATTGATTAAATTCACAGAACAATGAATTCGCCATTCCTGAAATTTTTAAATAAAATGGACTTTCCCTCTCCCCAGATTAAGTCACTCACATGTGAAATGGATGACAGACATGTTCCGAGCATTTTCACGCCGATAAATGTCGATCCTGGAATAAAGACCGATAAATCTCTCTGTGTTGGATCATTTAGCCCAATGAAACTGGTTTGACCCATACCTATGAACCCGACAGGTGAGGCCTTGGGTGTGTCCACACGGAAACGCAGCAGACGGTTATGCAAACACATGGCAGTCTGTGCTTTATTTCCCTTTGTGAGCCACACCGCAGGGGATGGGGCTAGTGCTCAGTGTTACAGAGAAAAATAGATAAATAAATCAATGTTGCAGTTCATATTCATTGAGAAATAAAATTAAAGTCTGCGCAAGATAGCTAATATCTATACACTTTATTTGCAAGAGGGATTTAGTTACGATAATGACGATAGGATAGCGTGTTTACTGTTGGTATCCTACTGATTTACTTCTGCGCCACAATATATTCCGTTTATAGTTCAGGTCTGGTGAACTTTTTTGACAGGCAACAAAGAATACATTCTTTTGGTCTGTGCTGTGTTGGTCTCTGTTGAATGATAATGCATTGCTGTCGATGAAAATAGTTGTCTATGTCTGTGTTTATGTATCCAAAATTCATCTACCTGCATTGTAATAACGCTGTGGTAATTATGTGGTTTTTCTAGATGGAGCAGCTTTCCGATGAGGAGCAGGACCACCCTGCCGAAGAGGACAGCGATAAGGAGGATCAGGACCTGGATAAGATGTTTGGGGCGTGGCTGGGCGAGTTGGACAAACTAACAAAGGTATGTCTGGTTACCTGGCAACATCACCATGGTAACTGTATGACGGAGACAGCCTTGACAGCACACAAACGTGTTAACTGCTGATGGTGGTGGTGATGACTCATATACTAATATTGTTTTAAAAGAAGATTACAACTTTAAATGTATATTTTACTTTTTTCTTTTGGGACCAAAAATCAGACAGAAAAATCATTAAAAAGGTATTAATATTTTATGTGGTTGTTCTTCAAGCCTATACCTTCTGTTACGTTGTAGTACACCTGTTCCCACCTGCCAGCACCAGAGGAAAAACACACATTCGATTCCACAGGGAAGAGGCCGAACATTTCATACAGAAATGTAAACACTACATACTGAAAAAGAGAGAGGGTGAAGTTACCCAGACCAGTTAGGATAGAAATACTCTCACCTGTCATCCCCAGAGTTCAGATCAGCTCAGATCTGCTGTCAAAATAACGTTTTTGAGTTATCAGGGGGGTAAAAACAGAAAGAGCCAGAATGTTAACTGAGAAATGGTGATACACTGCACATCAACACCACACTTAACACATGAAATGGCTGTTTCCACAACAGCTTTATTTTCTGGAGTGAAACTTACACTTTGGATTCCTGAGACTACCGTGGCTGTCAGGAGATGGTGCCTCATGCTGAGCAGCGTTTCCTCTCAAACAGATTCGAACACCACCTCTGCGGTCTTTTGATCTGAGCTGGATTTCAGGTGGCATTAGTACCTGGGGTGAAAGGTAATCTAAGGGTGGCGCTGCCGTTTTGGGGTGTTTAATATTTGATGCTGAAGAGGCGTGTTTTTGCTCTGTAGAGTCTGGATGACGGGAAGCCAGAGAAGCTGCAGAAAGCTCCACTCAGACAAGAGACCAACCTGGCCAACTTCTCCTACCGCTTCTCCATGTACAACATCAACGGTCAGTTGATGGTTTCTTGCTGTGTTCATGGTCGGTTTATGTTGATTATATTAGTGAGTAGGATACAGTACGAACATGTGATCAGTGTTTGTGCTTTATCAGTGTGTCGGTGTGGGATCAGTGTTTGTGTTTTATCAGTGTATCAGCGTGTGATCAGTGTGTTTTACCAGTGTGTCAGCGTGTGGTCAGTGTTCGTGTTTTACCAGTGTTTCAGTGTGTGGTCAGTGTTTGTGTTTTATCAGTGTGTCAGCGTGTGATCAGTGTGATCAGTGTTTGTGTTTTATCAGTGTGTCAGCGTGTGATCAGTGTTTGTGTTTTATCAGTGTGTCAGCGTGTGGTCAGTGTGATCAGTGTTTGTGTTTTATCAGTGTGTCAGCGTGTGGTCAGTGTGATCAGTGTTTGTGTTTTATCAGTGTGTCAGCGTGTGGTCAGTGTGATCAGTGTTTGTGTTTTATCACTGTGTCAGCGTGTGGTCAGTGTGATCAGTGTTTGTGTTTTATCAGTGTGTCAGTGTGATCAGTGTTTGTGTTTTATCAGTGTGTGTGTTTTATCAGTGTGTCAGTGTGTGATCAGTGTGATCAGTGTTTGTGTTTTATCAGTGTGTCAGCGTGTGATCAGTGTGATCAGTGTTTGAGTTTTATCAGTGTGTCAGCGTGTGATCAGTGTTTGTGTTTTATCAGTGTGTCAGTGTGTGGTCAGTGTGATCAGTGTTTGTGTTTTATCAGTGTGTCAGCGTGTGATCAGTGTGATCAGTGTTTGTGTTTTATCAGTGTGTCAGCGTGTGATCAGTGTGATCAGTGTTTGTGTTTTATCAGTGTGTCAGCGTGTGATCAGTGTGATCAGTGTTTGTGTTTTATCAGTGTGTCAGCGTGTGATCAGTGTGTGTTTTATCATCAGCGTGTGATCAGTGTGATCAGTGTTTGTGTTTTATCACTGTGTCAGCGTGTGATAAGTGTGATCAGTGTTTGTGTTTTATCAGTGTGTCAGCGTTTGTGATCAGTGTGATCAGTGTTTGTGTTTTATCACTGTGTCAGCGTGTGATCAGTGTGATCAGTGTTTGTGTTTTATCAGTGTGTCAGCGTGTGATCAGTGTGATCAGTGTTTGTGTTTTATCACTGTGTCAGCGTGTGATCAGTGTGATCAGTGTTTGTGTTTTATCAGTGTGTCAGCGTGTGATCAGTGTGTTTTATCAGTGTGTCAGTGTGTGATCCAGTGTGTCAGAGCTCAGCAGTGATCAGCGCTGTTTGTCGGTGCAGAGGCTCTGAGCCAGGGCGAGGCGGTGGATCTGGACGCGCTGATGGCGGATCTGTGCTGCATAGAGCAGGAGCTGAGCACCATCGGGAAGCCCCACAGCAGCGCGTCCCGGCTGGGCCTGGCTGGGGAGGGGGCCAGCAGGGGGCGGCAGAGGCCAGCGGGGTGGCGCAGCAGCGGGGGCAGCACCAGCAGCACCGGGAGCGCCCGCGCCTCCCCCTCCTCCACCCTGCGGGGGGCCAGCGGCCACGCCCACAGCCACTCCCGTCCTCTGGCGTCCAACTTCTCCCTGGATGACATCACGGCCCAGTTCCAGCAGGCCTCCCTGGGCATGGAGGAGGTCGCCCGGCAGAGCCTGCCCTCCTCTGCCTCCTCTACCTCCACTTCCTCTGCCACTCTGCGGCGCCCGGCCACTTCCTCCTCTCGCCACCGCAGGACGGGCTCCGCCGGCGCCGTCAGCGACCGCGAGCTGCGCGCCATAGGCCTGTCCTGCCGCACAAGCGTAAACTCCGCCTCCAGCCGGAACTCCGCCTCCAGCATTAACTCCGCCTCCAGCATGGATTCGCTGGACCGGGTGCTGAGACCGGCCGAGATGGAGCACGTCCCGGCGTCCCACTCTGCAGAGGCACAGAGCATGCCCAGCTCTGAGGTACTGACACCCATCCACAGCTCAGCTATGGGTCTGGTTCTGATCAATTAAGGTTTTTATGTGTCTTAAATGTCACCCATTACCAGTGCTGCTCTGCCCCGACACACATCCTCTCATACTCAAACCTGCTGAAATTAGATCTAATGAAGACCACTAGGGTGGAGCTACACCCAACTGCCAATCATTGACTTGTTTGAGCCAATCAAAAAAAGGTTCCCTCCATAGGCAATGCAGTCATTGGTCCAAATCTTCATTCACTACTTCAGTCCTCCTTAGAGAGTCGCTGGACTCATCCTCATGTTTTAAGCAGACATACCACATCCTGCTGGTTGAAAAGTGAGTTGCTCAATGATTGTCCAAAAGTTCGGAGGAAGTGTGAGCGTTTTGTTTGGAAAAGTCCATTTTCTTACCTCCGTCTGAAATGATTTCCCGCGTGTCCGACATACACTCTCGTAAACGCTTCATTACAGATGTGATGTGGCTATCCTGTTAGAAAATGAAAGAAAACTTAAATTACTGAGAAGGAGCATTACTTGTGTATGTCTTTGAGTAAAATCAGAAAATATGACTGGCTGAAATGAACTTTTAAAGGGTGTCATTGTGTTTTTTTTAAGCTAGTCTTAATATATATCTTCTCTGACATGATGTTGATAGTCAGAGACCCTTTTTGCTGTTGAATAGGTTAGTATTGAATGACCTCAATACAATTCAATTGGTCAACAGCACGGCCAGGTTTGACAATAACACCCAAATATGTCCTCCCCTAAAGGAGAACTCAGAATAGTGATGCCTACCTTCAGATGTCCTGCGTATGAAATGGCTGCAAACAAAACCAAGTTGTAATACTTTTTGTGGGGCTTGAATGACGCTTCAAAAAGCATAGAGGAAGTTTACTTATCTTTTCATTTGCTTTCTGCATTATAACCTACAGCACTTACCTTTGAATGCATCTGTTTAAACAGCAGCATATTTAAGGCGGCCCCCAGGGGTCCGCACTCTCACTGAGTGAGCTATTATTGGTAAAAGAGCTGCTCTTTCTTCATACCACATTGGAATCTAATGGCCCTAAAAATAGAAAACTACTGAAGTTTCCAAATAGAACGTCAACCGTAACATCACAAAATGTTATGAATTAGGGGATTATTGTATGCATGATTTTTATTAATATTATGATCAATTTACAACCAGCATTGCCATTCTCGTCTTTCCAGAAGGTGCCTCTCAGAGGGATTGCTGTGAGTAATTAGTCATTATCTGTGGGTTATTATGGGATTGCTGCATCCTCATGTCTCTATTTTCTTCCCCCTGAATCCCCCACAACAAGCACTCATATCTGGATAAGGAAACCTCTCTCATTCTGACAAACATCGCAGGCAAGCCATCTCACCTGCTCACCAAGGTATATTCATATACATATATATATATATATATATGCATGCATTGGGCAATGTAATGTTTCAGTAGGAGATATACAGACAGTGATGTGTGTCTTCAGTAGTTACACTCACAGTGATGTGTCTGTAGAAGATATATTGACAATGTTTACTTGTCAGTAGAAGATTTACTGACAGCGCTATGGATGCAGGAGATAGACTGACAGTGTTGCATGGCGGTAGATTTACTGACAGTGCTACGGATGCAGGAGATAGACTGACAGTGTTGCATGGCGGTAGATTTACTGACAGTGCTGTGTCTGCAGGAGGAGCAGGCAGCAAAGCTGAAGGCTGAGAAGATCCGAGTAGCCCTGGAAAAAATCAAGGAAGCACAAGTGAAAAAGGTGGCATGAACACACACACACAGACAGACACACAGACACACACACACACAGACACACAGACACAGACAGACACACACACACACACACAGACGGACACACACACATCACCCACACATGGATACACAGACGCGCACAGAAGCACACACACACTTCTGGACTAGTTTAACCTTCTCCTTGACATCACAGCTGTGGGGGTGGTTTGAGAGGTTATGCTCAGTGTACAGTAGGGTGGCAATTTGTAACCTAATCATTTTGTCTTAACAAAGGGTGTTTCAGTGTTTATTGTAACAGAGTAATAATAATAATAATAATATTAATAATAATAATTGCACATCTCATAAGGCCCAAAGTGAAGAGTACTCCTGTCCTGTTTGGCTTACCAGCTGGTGATTCGGGTGCACATGTCGGACGAGAGCTCCAAGACCATGATGGTGGACGAGCGGCAGACGGTCAGGCAGGTGCTGGACAGCCTGCTGGACAAATCCCACTGTGGCTACAGTCCCGACTGGTCGCTAGTGGAGACGGTCAGCGAACTGCAGATGGGTGAGCTCAGGCTGTCCATGGCCGTCCTCCCAAACGAACAGCCTCGGCTGTGCCCTTACACTGGAATACTCTGCAGCACATTTACTCACTGGAAAATATCATATTGACATATTACGCAAAGATGTTTCATTTTAATATCTTGTGACATCTGGAAACTTCAGTTTTCATTTATGTTTTTCCACACTTTGTTCCAATATTTGGGGAAAAAATAAGCGTTTCAGTATCTATTCTAATCATAAAAATATGTTGTAATTTCAGTATATTTACTCTCAGAAAGGGTTTGTCTGTATTTCTGGCTTATTATCTTGTTGGTATTTACTGTGGAGGCCAGCAGTGTCACTGTGCTGGTATCACTAACAAATTAGCTGGCTTACTGACGTGTGCGTTCAGCCCGCCAGCCAAGCCAAGCCATCTGGTGTCTGCTCGGTATTCACTTCCAGGACAATCAGCGGTGTTTCCCCGTAGACTGTGTATATTTATATTTATTTATATTATGTCTGAGAAGTACCCCAGAGCAGCGGTCAGCCTGGAGCCGCAGCACAGATGGAGCCTTGGGGGATGGCAGAGGGTGGTGCAGGTCACCAGTGCGGTGTAGCGGGCAGGGCCTCGGACCTGTGACCCGGGTATTTCCAGTGCAGTTGAGAGGTGGAGCGCTGCAGAAGTACCCTTTAGCATTCACCAGAACCACCGCCCTAAACGTGCAGCTGCGAGAAGGGCCTGCATATCGACTAAAAGCTGAAAGAGCATCTGCTAAATGGCTGAAATGAAAGGCACAAATGGAGCAGCAGTAGGGGGGAAACAGCAGTGTGGGTGGAGTGGAGGATCTGCCACAGTGAAGCTATGCAGCTCTTACATCCTCAGTTGGCTGTAGCAGTGGTGTGGCTGTAGCATTTACCCTGGTGTGAGCTGACGGGTGTGGTCTGGCCTCTGGTCTCTGGCAGAGCGGATCTTCGAGGATCATGAGAACCTGGTGGAGAACCTGCTGAACTGGACCCGGGACAGTCAGAACAAACTGATGTTCATAGAACGCCTGGAAAAGTATGCTCTCTTCAAGAACCCCCAGGTAAAAACTCACACAGGCTTACACACGGTGTGCGCACAGCACATATATACACAAACACACATATGCACACACACACACACACACACAAACACACACACGCAGGTGCGCATGCACACACGCGCACTAAAGGCTGCAGTTTACTGTTTCCTTATCGTCATTTTTCTCTCTGTTCCTCCTTTCACCTGGGCGATGAAAGAACTATTTCCTGGGACGGAAGGACACGTGTGAGATGGCAGAGAAGAACAAGGAGGCTCTCCTGGAGGTAAGACTGAGGCACAGGAGAGAGGCTGAACACTGGGGAGAGACAGACCGCTGGAGAGAGACAGAAAGACATTGACTGATGATGAGGGCGATGATGATGATGATGATGATGAACCTGTTTCTTTGTAGGAGTGCTTCTGTGGGAGCTCAGTGAGTGTGCCGGACATTGAGGGTGCGCTGTGGCTGAAGGAGGATGGGAAGAAGTCATGGAAGAAACGCTACTTCCTGCTGCGTGCATCCGGGCTCTACTATGTACCCAAGGGCAAGGCTAAGGTCATACACTCCTGTGTATGTTTACATCAACACACACTCACACATTAACACACACACTCACACACATTAACACACAAACGCCCACACACACACATTAACACACACACATGCTCACATACACTCATACACAAACATACAAACACATTAACACATTAACACTTTCACACACACACACACACACACACACACACACATATATATATATATACACACACACACACACACACACACACACAAACAAACACACTCACATGTAAACGGATACTTACACACACACACACACACACACACACACACGCACACACCCTCTCTATCTGTAAGTCTCGCTCTCTGAGAGTGGCCGTTCTCGTATGCAGGTGTCGCGGGATCTTGCCTGCCTGCTGCAGCTGGACCATGTGAATGTGTACTATGGCCAGGACTACCGCAGCAAGTATAAGGCTCCCACAGACTACTGCCTGGCCCTTAAGGTGAGCAGCGCGGCTCATTCACTCTGTGCTGTGTAATGGTTAGGGACGGCTCATTCACTCTGTGCTGTGTAATGGTTAGGGACGGCTCATTCACTCTGTGCTGTGTAATGGCTCATTCACTCTGTGCTGGACGGCTCATTCACTCTGTGCTGTGTAATGGTTGCGGCTCATTCACTCTGTGCTGTGTAATGGTTAGGGGGCTCATTCACTCTGTGCTCATTCACTCTGTGCTGTGTAATGTTAATCATTCACTCTGTGCTGTGTAATGGGGGACGGCTCATTCACTCTGTGCTGTGTAATGGTTAGGGACGGCTCATTCACTCTGTGCTGTGTAATGGTTAGGGACGGCTCATTCACTCTGTGCTGTGTAATGGTTGCTCATTCACTCTGTGCTGTGTAATGGTTAGGGACGGCTCATTCACTCTGTGCTGTGTAATGGTTAGGGACGGCTCATTCACTCTGTGCTGTGTAATGGTTAGGGACGGCTCATTCACTCTGTGCTGTGTAATGGTTAGGGACGGCTCATTCACTCTGTGCTGTGTAATGGTTAGGGACGGCTCATTCACTCTGTGCTGTGTAATGGTTAGGGACGGCTCATTCACTCTGTGCTGTGTAATGGTTAGGGACGGCTCATTCACTCTGTGCTGTGTAATGGTTAGGGACGGCTCATTCACTCTGTGCTGTGTAATGGTTAGGGACGGCTCATTCACTCTGTGCTGTGTAATGGTTAGGGACGGCTCATTCACTCTGTGCTGTGTAATGGTTAGGGACGGCTCATTCACTCTGTGCTGTGTAATGGTTAGGGACGGCTCATTCACTCTGTGCTGTGTAATGGTTAGGGACGGCTCATTCACTCTGTGCTAATGTTAACGGCTCATTCACTCTGTGCTGTGTAATGGTTAGGGGGCTCATTCACTCTGTGCTGTGTAATGGTTGGGACGGCTCATTCACTCTGTGCTGTGTAATGGTTCACTCTGTGCTGTGTAATGGTTAGGGACGGCTCATTCACTCTGTGCTGTGTAATGGCTCATTCAGGGACGGCTCATTCACTCTGTGCTGTTGTAATGGTTATGGGGGACGGCTCATTCACTCTGTGCTGTGTAATGGTTAGGGACGGCTCATTCACTCTAATGGTTGCATTCACTCTGTGCTGTGTAATGGTTAGGGACGGCTCATTCACTCTGTGCTGTGTAATGGTTAGGGACGGCTCATTCACTCTGTGCTGTGTAATGGTTAGGGACGGCTCATTCACTCTGTGCTGTGTAATGGTTACGGCTCATTCACTCTGTGCTGTGGACGGCTCATTCACTCTGTGCTGTGTAATGGTTAGGGGGCTCATTCGGCTCATTCACTCTGTGCTGTGCTGTGTAATGGTTGTGTTATGCTGTGGGACGGCTCATTCACTCTGTGCTGTGTAATGGTTAGGGAGCCAGGTGTGGAACTTCTGAGACTGCAGAATTCCCAGGATGAGCAAAGTCACTGTGCCCTTGAGTGAGACTCTCCCAGAGTCACTTCAGTAAATTCCAAGCTGAAAAAATGAATAGTGTGTAAAAAACTGTATATATGGGCATCTGCAACATGCCACAGTGAATGAGGTGTTTGGTCTGACACATTGGTCTGAATATTCAGAGGCATTTTACTTGTATTAACATTCATTCATTATTTTGTACCCGAAAGCAATTTTGAAGATAACAGATTTTCATTTGAGACTTAAATTTTGAACGTGTGCTGCCACCTAGTGGAATTTGAGTATGATTGAATTTGAGTTCCTCGGCACACCATCCCCAAGAATTACACCAAATTACATCATTTTCTCTTTCTTTTTGGAATCTGTTTTTATCCCCAATTTCTTTCTCCAAACTGATAAAGCTCAGTAATTTTCATAGGCCTGTCACATAATTTCAGCATTATCTGTCAGTTCTGGAGAGAGCTGGAGAGGACATGAGAAAGTTCATTGGGAAATAAAAAGGTTTTCTCATCTGAGGATGATTTTAAAGTTGACAAGGCTGAAGTGTGATGCTCAGTTAGAAAACAACATTTAAAAAACACAAGTCTATGCTAACCTCGCCCCCCTGCTTCCCCTAATTCACACATACACACCCAGTATATTCAACTCACACACCATGATCAACACACTGTTCACATCTTCAATCCAAGTATGTTACCCCCATGCCAGTATAAAAAAACACCAAGCACAAAACATTAAAAACATCTAAATCAAATCAATGGTAATGACGGCATAGAATTGTCTCCTAAATCACAGCCCAGTACTCAATATTTTATATAAGCTGTCTCAAAGAGAAATAACAAAGTTAGAGTGACAAATAACAAAAACAAAATAAAACATGGAACAACTGAAATCCACCATACAAAAGAATGGCACAGGTTCCCAAAAGCTCTGAATAAGTCAATTTCCAAATTACTGTATTTATGACAAATGACCATACAGACGGTTTCAAAATGGCAGACGTTTTGTCAGCATCCTAAAAGCTCTGTCTCCATTTTTAAGTATAATCCATAAATAGATAGATTGCATCATGAGTTTTGAACAGTCTGTATTTTCTGACAGTATTTTTGTTTCTGTCTGTGATTGTAAAGCTTGTCTGATGTAAAATAATGTAACACAGTTTTCTAATTTCCCTGAAATGCTGTCTTTTTGAAATGATGCTGATGGTATGTTGTATACCCAGTATGGGTTTTTCTGACATTGATATTATTTCCTGTAATGTCACAGATGACATAAATGTTGAATAAATGTTTTATGAAAGCCGTTATGAAACTTTCTACCATTCTCATGGATCTGCTATGAATTCTCTACTTGGTATAATATGAAAGCCCATGTAACATCTTTTTTATGGAAAAAAATATAAAATGGAGTTTGAGATTCTCCTCTTCTGTCTCCAGCACCCCCAGATTCAGAAGAAGTCTCAGTACATAAAGTACCTGTGCTGTGATGATGTCAGAACTCTCCACCAATGGATCAACGGAATACGCGTTGCTAAGGTACCCTAAGCATGGCCAGATCTGGCGAAATTAACATCGTCGCCCATGAGTGACATCACTGGTGTGTGTTTTATGTTGCCTTCTAAATGCATATATCGCTGTTCCAGATATAGAACAAAGAGTTAAAGAAAAAAATTCATTCCATAAAAAACCCTTACCTTATCAAAAAAAACACTGGAAAGCCGAACTGTATCTGATAAATGTGTTTGTGCTGTGTGATTGTTTTTGTCCTCTTTTATTTTGTCCATAATCTTGGGAGCTGTTAATGCAAATTTGCTCATTTAAGGACAACTAATGAAATCTGAAATCAGGGCCGATATTTGTGAAGCATCTTCACAAGTCGTAGTGCCAATATCCCAACCTAATCCACAACGAGTTAAAAGACAAAACTGACCCTAGACCTGCATCCCTACCCAGGGGCACCTGCTCTGAACTCTGAAGGGCCAGGGTACCAGTGGGACATACTGGGAAGCTGGGCTTGTTACTCAGATGTTTTCAGTTTGATTTCATGGGAGGGCACTGCCATTGTACTCTGCAAGAAGGAATCCCACCTGAATTTCTTCAGCAACTATCTGTTAAGATGATAAATGGACAGTTAGCACTCCCTACCTGCTCCTGCAGGCTGCTGCAGTACACACATTTTAAAGCACTGTCAAAAGCATGAAAATCATCCTGCTTCTCTGCCTCTGCCCCCTGTTTAAAGGATCCTCGTGTGCCTCACACTCATCTCTCTAACACTCTCCAGTTCTCACTCTCCTTATAGTTCTCACTTTCTCTGAAATAACCTTTTGGGTGAAGCTACGTGCTAAATGCTATGACGCACTGTAGTTTGTGGGAGACAGTGCAGATATAGTCTCTGTAGAGACAGTCAGAGCGCAGTAACAGTTTCAAGGTCAGAGTTCACAGCTGTGGTCCTGTAGGACCAATGTGCTTCCCGCCTCTTCTTCCAAACCGTTATTCTGGCTCACTTTTCTGTTCAATTAGTGTTCATTTTTTACATTTTTTACACAACACACCATGCTCCCACTGCACTGCAAGCCTGTCACCCCCGCTACCCCACCCAGACAGCAGGCTTCCGCTCGCTCCAAACCGACTCCCCCCACCCTATGTCGACCCCTCCAGGACGAAAAGAACACAAGTACAAATTGCGCAAAGGAAGGAAAGGAAAGATCCACCCATGATTCCAGGTTCCCTAAAACAAACAGCAGCAGCACCAGCTGCTGTATCGCTCACCGATGTAAGATGAAATTGCTAAATTATGAAGAATTTACGAGAGGATCCTCTGAGGGAATGTTACATTTTGTAACTATGACGATGCATAATATTATGGCTTTAATCTTTTTACCAGCTGGATATACGAGCAAAGTTCAATGTTATGATAGACCAACAGTTTTCTCAAAGGACACAAATGATGGAGAGCCAAAGCTCATGACTTCATCAGATGGAGTAACTGATTGGGCTCGTTACAGAATTCAGTCTGCAAGCTGGCGCATGAATTTCCATAGCAGGTCGGACATCGTTGTGCACCCCACCTGTATGTGTTGTACCTGTTGTGAGACGTCTTTCTCTGTGCTGTCTGTGTGCCTGTGTCCCTAGTACGGGAAGCAGCTGTATATGAACTACCAGGAGGCCATGAGGCGCTCAGAGACTTCCTACAACTGGTCCGGCTTGCCAGGTGAGCAAGGGATTGTGGGACAGCAGCTGTGTAATGCGATATGAGGGAAAAAAATACCGAACGCACGGCTGTTAAGCTCCCAATAGGCTAATTTAATTACACCCCTGAGCAAGACAACGTGGCCAACCACAGCCAAAACATGGTTCTTCTGATGGGTGTGATGGAATAAACCAAGTAGGAGCATGACAGAAGTGTGCTGGTATTTATTCTTTCTGAGTTTGCAGTTTTATTGTTATTTTTTGAAACCGAGTGGCTGCATACGTTTTTGGAAATGCGTTTGTCTTTGTAAGAGAATACCCCAGCTGTGTGCCCTGGCTTTTTCACCTCTTTGGCTATGTCATGTGACCCCAGACAGAGGACAACATTCCAATATATACATCTGAATATATATTTAACAATATAACTTTTATCTCTGTAAATATCTTAGAATGTGTTTGCATTCCTATTTGTCCTACTCATACAGATAAGTGTGTGTCACTAGTGTCTCTAAGTCTGTGTGTCAGTGTCCGTGTGTGCTCTCGGGGGGGACGAGTGACGGTGTATTTTATTGTAATCCACACCCCCCTGTGTGTTTTAAACAGAGTCCCACTTCAACCACTCCAGCCAATCAGAAGGCAGCCTGTCGGATGCGGCCGCGGGCCTCGCCCGCTCCCAGGGTGCGGTCAGTTCCATCTTCTCAGAGGCCTGGAAGAGGGGCACACAGATGGACGAGAGCCCCAGGGTGAGCGCCCCCCTCCCCCCCTCCTCCCTCCCCCCTTCCCCTGTCACCCCATAATGAATCTGATTGGAAATGATCAACTTGAATAGACAGTAATTCTTGTTTAACGTTTTAATGTTACAGTGACTGGACGTAGCAATAATGAAGCTAGAATTTGAAGCATAGAATAAAGCTAAATTAAAATGATATAAATGTGCACACTTTAAATATATTTATTTTGTCTATGTTCTCCTCCTGTCTTTCATTCTACAAACATAACTAGTCATACTATAACTTATGGCATATGTGGAATATGCAGAAAATGTTATAAAATAGTAATGACAGCGTTACTACTTTTGTCATGAGCTGTTATATGCTTCGTTTCTGGTTATTTCTGTATTATGAATGGCAGGTTAATCATGGTGTTTTATGATGGAATGTTTAATGCATTAATAAAAAGGTTTTATTGGTATTACTGAGCATTTTCCTGTTGAAACCCTGGCATAAAACTGTGTTAATAGTGTGTAAACGTGTTGTGTGAATTTGTCCATCCCTACCTTTCTGTGCAGGTGAGGGCGGAGTCTGTCAGAGGGCCTTACACTTCTCAGCTGGCCCCTCAAACCTACAGCAGCTACAGCTACACCATGCCCTCCCCGCCTCCACCTCCTCCTCCCCCTCCACCGCCTCCGGCTCCGCCCCCTCTGCCAAACTCCTCCCACCACTCAGCCACCATGCTGTTCAAATACAGCACCATCGCCCGCCTGCACAACGCCTCGCAGTCGGCCAATCACTTCAAACCCCCCTCGCTGGTCCCGTCCCAGGCTCCGCCTCCACCGGCCGCCAAGGTGAGCGTCAATGTCCCACCCCCTCCTCCCCCCGCCCCGCCCCCATGCCTGCCCCGGGCTCGGCCATGGCTGTGCTGAAGCTAGGGGCCACAAGCCCCGCCCTCCCACAGTTTGCCCCTCCCCCGCCCCCCGAATCCCCCACCCATCTGCAGCTCAGCGACCCACCCGCTGCCCCGTCCTCACCCCAAAGCGACCTCTCTCCCGTCCCGCCCGCACCCCAAAGCGACTTGCCTCCCGTTCCTACCCCAGCCAACACTGAACTCCAGCAGTTCCTGGCTAAGAAGTTTCCTAATCTATCCCAGGATATTCCCGATCTACCAGAGGACATTTCCAGGCTGACCGACGATATTCCGGATCTACCTGAAGACATTGCCAATCTAGACCAGGATCTTCCGCCTCCGGTGTGCGAAAGTCCCTCACCTCCGCTTCCCCCTTCACCACCTCCCCCACCCCCACCCCCACCTCCAGCCCCTCCCAAAACATTTTCCTTTAGCTCCGCCCCCTGTGGGGCGGGCCTCCCCACGTCCCCTGTTTCGCCCCTCCCTCCTGGCCCGCTCCATCCCGCCCCCATGAAGAAACAGATGAGTTTATCTACAGGCCACACCCAGAATCAGGCCCCGCCCACCCTCCCCAAACAACACAGCCTGTCCTCCAAAGCTCCGCCCACATCTGCCCCCAGCCCCACCCCCTCCCTGGTGAAGCAGATCGCCAGCCAGTTTCCCGGCCCCAGCAAGAGCCCGGGCCCACAGTGCCCCCCTGTGGTCAAAACGAAACCCAGGTGGCAGCCGGGCGGACAGACTGCGCAGCAGCAGCAGACGCCGGAGTTCCCCCTCCGCCCCCCGAGGACAGCCTCGACTTCCCTCCCCCACCCCCGCCCCCACCTCCCCCGCCTCCTCCGCCCCTGCCGTCCACTGGCCAGCAAACGGGGTCACCATCTAAGAAGTCTCCCACTTCCGGCCCCCCCTCGTCCGGTTTGGGAGGGAAAAGGCCCCCAGCCCCCAGCGGAACTCCAGCATTAGAAGCAGCTTCTCAGGGGACCAGGAGACCTGCAACAAGGTGGAGTCTCTGGTGAGCAGGTTTGACCCGCCCCCCAGCTCCGCTGGCTCCACCCCCTCCTCCGGGACCTCACCCCCGTCCCGCCGCAAACCAGGCAAGCTCAACCTGTCGGCTCTCCCCCTAGCCCTGCAACAGAGGCAGTCCAGCGCAGACTTCCCCTCACCACCCCCTGAGTGCGAATACTTCCCTCCTCCCCCACCCGATTCGGAGCTTCTGCCCCCTCCCCCTCTGCCCCCCGCCCCTAAAGTGGCTGTGGTCACGCCCCAGCCCCAAACTCCGTCCCCCGCCTCGGCCACTTGGAGCAGGAGCTCCTCCAAGACCCCGCCCCCAGCAGTCCTTCGCCGCAGCACGCCCACCCCGGAGCCGTCCACCAGCTGCGGCTCGCCGCTGCCCCCTACCTCCCCAAAGGGGAACCTGTCGCTGCAGCCCAACTTCCTGGAGGACCTGAACCGGACTCTGAAGAGGAAGTCGGTGACCCGCCACGGCTCACTAACCGCCTCCCGGATCTCCGCCAGGATGGAGGCGGAGCCCGGCGCCACTGTGGATGACATGGCCCTGCCTGGCCCCGCCCACCAACACACCCCCGAGCCTCTGGCCCACCACCACTCCCACTCGCAGAAACAGGGGGGAAACATTTCAGGCTATGCAACGCTACGCAGGGGGCCGCCACCGGCACCCCCGAAACGGGACGAAAGCACCAAACTTACCAAGGAGTGGTAGCAAGGGTGAAGGGAGGGTCCCCGTGTTCTGAACATGGGAGGTGGAGGGGGGAACGAGATGATCTGGGACTAGATGCTCAGATCTCAAGAGAGCTCAAAAAACTCTTCAGCTGGTCGTGTGGGAAAAGCACTTACTGTAGCAGCGATCGCCTCGAAAGGGACGTGGCAGCTTAGAAATCAGAGGGTGGTCTGCAGACGCGTGACATATTTCAGGTATGCCTCTCCTCTGTATATGTTCCAGTCTCCACCCTCACTGGGCTGCAGTGATTGGTCGGAAAACTTGAGTTACAGTGAGGAGACTGCGAGCGTTCATTGCTCTGGACTGCATTGCTTTCGCCAGGCTTACATTGGAGAGGCATAAACCTGGCATACAACTAGGGTAGGTGGAAAGAAAACCCCCACTTTGGGAGTTTTGGGGGAGAGTGGGGAACCCTCATTTTTGGGAGTTTTTGGGTGAGAGTGGACCTTTATGTTCTGCCACAGCCAGACTAAGATACTGTGGCTTTCATTATCACTACCCATACGGGAATGCGCTAGAATACCATTCAGCATACTCCAAGATAACTACTATACCTACTGCTAAAAAAAAAAAAAAAAAAACAACCAAACCACCTATCAGCTTTTCTGTGCGTTTGTGTCGCAGTGTATTAAAATATAAGCAATCATACAAAATATGAAAACACAAAGAAGAATGACTTTTGCTGCAACGTATTGGTACTGCATGGACTCCTGTATAAACATTCTAATAACACTAGAGGCTCTTTGGGGAGTTGTCAGAGAAAAATAAGCTATAAGTGAACTTGGATGTGTGGGAAATTTACTTTGTTTCATATTAAATTATTTAATACATGAAAAGATGCTCTTAATATAGAGTTTTTAAAACATGGGTTCCAGTTCAATCAGTATGTGTAAGAGTCAGTGAGGATGATGGAGTAAGAGTCATGTGACTGACTTTGTGGGACTGAGCATGCTCTGTCAGTGATGCAATGAAAGGGGCGGGGTCAGGCCTCAGCCTTCCTGTGTCTGTATCGTTCAGTTCGGATGTAAGAGAGCATCTTCTGCACCCAAAGACATCAGTGATCAGTCACAGTAACTGGAAAACAAATGAGGATGTGATTGAAAAGATTGGTTCCTTTTTATTTAATGGTTTATTTATTTTTAATGATTCGTCTTTCCTTTTAAATGATTTCAGACTGCAACAACGACAAAAAAAAAACAGCAAATGGCATACCTCTGGGTGTGTGATGTGGATTTGACCTACTCACGCTGCTCACGTTGCCATCTGTCTGTATAAAATGCATACACACACACACACACACACACACACACACACACACACACACACACACACACACACACACAAATAACTTCACACATGTGCTTGTGCATTCACACACTCTCACACATAAATATACATTCACATTACATGGAAGTACACACACACACAGTCATACACACACACACACATTCACATTCACACACACACACACACACACTCTCATTCTCTCTCTCACACACACACACACACACACACACACACACACACACACTCCTGTGCACACAACTGTGTGCCAGCCGTTCCTGTCTTTACTGGGATCCTTTAGCCCTGTTTGCTAATTGGTGCGTATTGGGGCAGAGGGGCGGGGTCAGGAAAACAGGAAGTAGATTAGTGGGGGTGTTGTGGGAAATGGGGTCACATGTCTTATCCCGGTTGTGAATTCCATGTGGAGAGTGCACTTTTATGTATTTCATATCTACCCGGCTCCAGGAAAGAGGGAGTATCCTGTGAGTTTTTGTCTCACTGTTATGCCTTTATATCTCTTAGTTCAAGGTGCTATCTATTATTCCATATAGCTGTAGCTATGACAACGCGAGGCCACACCCTGGGACCTGTGACAGCAGGAGCGCAGGGTGCTGGACTGAGCGATGCGTAGAGTCACTGCTTTCAGTAACTATCCCAGAACGTCACTGTGACCCGCGGAGGGACACGCCTGTAGGACCACATGACAATATCAGCATGCACACCTAACCAAGATCACGTGGCCATACGTACATACATAACATACATAACATACATACAGGATCACACAAACATATCACATACCCAAGTCTATGTACACACATACAGGATCACAGACATCAACATACATACATACATACAGGATCACATAAACATATCTACATAAACATGCAAACACACAAGATCAAACAAACATATCTACTATGAAGATCACATACCCAAATATCTGTGCACACACACACATAATCATGTATATCTACACACATACCTGCAGGATCATGTAGAGAATATACATACATTCATACATACATAAATCTGCATCCATAGATAACACTCCCTTATTTGCTTCCATTGTGAGGACAAATGATTTTATATCGAGAGGTTGTTGTCCTTTTTAAAATCAATTATCTGTATGTGAATTATGTACAAATTTAGTTCTTGAAATATTGTATGTAATGTAGGAGGCCAAGGGGGCACGTTAAAGCCAGGAACATTCTGGAGTATATGATGATTTGGGGAAAATGGAAAAAATAAAATGTCTCTTGCATTTAAGATCACAATATATCTGTTATACTTTGTGATGTCCATTGATTTGTGTGTTGTGAAGAAATTTGTGATTTTTTTTTGTTACACTTCCATCTAAAATCTACTGTTACAAGGGTGGTGAGACATTGAAAAGGAATTAGGTTACCCAAAAAACAAATACATACCGCAGGGCATGGGGAATTTATCCGTAAGCTAATATGAAGCAGCAGGCCAGTCAACTTTTGAAACATTTCAGACTAATGGTGATACTGGGAGTCCGAATGAATACTGCTGACTGTGCGATATCGCTAATAGCCTGAGAGCAAATGCAGTGAAATTATGTCCTCAGCGGAGAGCCTGCAGAGGAAAAACAACGCGCTTACGTCCCTACGGAAACAATGCGCTTACATCCCGATGGAAAAAACGCATGACACTGTATGGGATGCTACTGAAATTTCTACGAATCTGTACAAAGGGCCGTTATATTATGTAAACATTGAATCACATTGAGCCTGTGAGTAAAGGCTCTGTAATTCCACTGTTACCTGCTTTGATTGGAAGTCCCACACTGGTGAAGCAACAACTGGCTCAGTCATAAAACAGGGAGTATGTTTGCGAAGCGTTGTGACCTAAACATAGTATTTTAACTGTGTTAATATAATATGCAATTTGTGATGCATTTGGCCACTTCCTCCTGAGTTTGTGTGTTTGTAGAATTGACAAATTCAATCATATACACACATATTCACAACTCCAACCACACCACTCAGAGACATGTTATTTTAAGCATGCAATATATGAGTTTAATTTGTTCATGTTTCTCTAAAAGTATACATTGTCATAAAGTACAATATTATGTAAAGGCATGCAACATCATCCATTGTGGGGTCATGACTGAACAGGGGCAAATATGAATTCTAAATAATTTATGTGAATACATAAATGTATAAATATGTATAAACAACATATACATATTAATACATATTTTCCCTTAAAAATACTGTAAATTACTACGACACATAACAATATTGGAAGGTACCAGAGGATTATGGAGTGTAAGCACAACATCACAACTAGGAAGCTGAGATGCAGCCAAAGGTGGGTCTTCAGATTGAATCAGAAGGTACCTAGTCATTCTGCTTTCCTGTACTGGGGGGCCAGTGCAAACAGGCACTATGACTGGGAAGACAGACAATGGGGGGTAGGGTAGGGCCAGCTAGTCCCATGGGGGGAGAGTAACGGAATGATCTGTATGGTGTGTCCATGAGGACATCACATTCATTTATACTTAATTGAATGGGCATTTAATTATACTTCACTGAAATGCTCACATTCAATTATACTTCACTGAAATGCTCATATTCATTTATACTTCACTGAAATGCTCACATTCATTTATACTTCACTGAAATGCTCTTATCGAATGTATGACTCACAATGTGAGTGTCCAGCTTATTTTATGGGCAAGAGTGCCTGACCTTAGCAGGACCAGCAGGTCTAAGTAACACTATAAGTTAGCTAGTCAATTAAAATAACTGTTTTATAGTTGGCTAGTTAACAGTGCATTGTGTAAAAAATACCAAATGCCAAAAATCGAGCAATCCCTTCAAATAAACTTCAGTCGACATTCTGGAGCAGGTTGCAGGTCAGGCTGCAGTTGAAACTGGAGCTGGCCCTGTCCAATTCATGGCAGTGGACATGCACAAACTCGGGAGACCCATCCAAAATCCACATGCGACTGCAGCAGCGTGCCTCAGACTGTAAAGGCCAGAGAGGAAGATGGAGAGAGAGATTCAGAGGAACTAAATATTAGAGATACTTCAGGTTCTACTATTTGGTAGAACCTCAAGAACCTGCGTTCTCAAACATGACGTACAGGTGCATGTGTATGAGCCCGTATGCTTGATTGTCTGAGAGACGCTTATTTTTAGGATAGTTCTCTGTTCTCAGTAGAAGAGAAGCAACCAAACGCCTCTGCTGCCCTTGGTGTTGGAAAAATCCCTGTTGGAGGTTCTTGAGAGGCAACAGTTTAAATTTAACATCGAACAAAGCAGAAATGACCATTTTGCACAAACTATTTGATTTGTGCGAGATACAGGCCCTTAAATGTGGTGCCACAAGCCATATACAACAGGCATGATCAGCAACTTTGGTGGTCAGTGAATACGGATCTGTACGGATCTTCCCCTTTCCCGTCACTGTTCTAGTCCGCAGGCACTGGTGGCTCAGAGCGGACAGGGCGTTGGGGTGGTTCGGATTTCCGGGCCGCAGACAGAACCGGCACATGGTTACCAAGCTGATTCTTTACTTGTAGTAAATGTGTAGAAAAACTTTTAATATAATCAAAAATGTGTTTTTGTGTTTTTCTAAACTCATGTCTCAACTGGTTTATTTGAGCTTGCGATTGAAAGTGTCACTACTACAAATTGAGCTCCTTCTCATTAAACAGAAGGCGGCGTAGTTCAGTCAAAACCAATATTCGGTGGTATAATACTGAAGTCACCACACACATAAACCACTTGTCGACCTAACAAAGATATTTCTGCCTCTTCATATATAAACCTCGGATTGATGAAAAATTTTGTGAAAGCAATGAACAAGAAAGGTGATGGATTTTGCTTTTTAAGACAGATGTTTCCAAGAATAACTGGTGCCAAGATTAAGGAAGGCATTTTTGATGGTCTACAAATCAGAAACGTCATTAACGACAGCCAGGCGGTTCGAAGATCAGCTAGTAGGGCCGGAGATAATAGCATGGAAGGCATTTACGGATGTTGTGATTTTTTTTGGCAACTTATAGAACACAAACTACTTTCAGCTGACTGACTATGAGCTTCAAGCATACATGAAGTCCAACATACAGTATCATTGAGAATTAATTTTTCGCATCTGCACTTGGACTTCTTCCCTGCTTAACCTTTTCGCAGTTAGTGACAAACATGGCTGGTGAAAGGTTTCACCAGATCACTGCGATTAATATTTCTCCTACTTTCTACGTGATACAGCAAATCTGAAATTATTTTGTGTTCATCTTGAGATCGTCTATGATCATCCCAATTTTTTCAGGAAAAAACCTCTTGAAAAAAAAATTGTTGACCAGTGTTGTTGATGAATCCCATCTCTGCTCCCTTTCAATCTAAGAACCTTTGGTAACTCGAGTTTGAATGTGTTAAAGCTGGATCGGCGTCTCCGAAGTCCCAGCACCCTTTATACCGCAAATCTCATGTTCATACAAGCTGGTCAGCACACTTCAATTCCCTTTTACGGTTAAACAAATAGTTCCAGTGAAATAAAATGTGTTTTAACCAATATCAGCCTCACCACTGTATCCACACCTTACCCCTTTTACAGACAGGATATCAATAAATATTGGGGGAGAGGGCATAATCACTAACCCCCAGGTTGACCCATACGGGCTACTTACGACCACGATCCACTCCGAGAGCATTCCTCTTCGAATATCACAAAAATTTGAAATGATAACGATACTCCGATTTAAAATATTGTAGTTACACATTAAAACTTATCAAAACTGTACTACCGTAGTACCCTCTCTCTTGTGAGGCGGAAGAGAAAGAAAAACCAGTCCCTTTATCTGCTTGCCATCAACCCTCACACCATCGCATCACACCACCAGTGCAACAGAAAAAACAATGTCAGAAATGTTCCCCCTGTCTTTACCTGCTCTCACCTGTGCTTTATATAGCAAACAGCTTACTTTATCATGTGCAGTTTTTGCTAGCAGTACGCAGCCTCCTTCAGTCGGCTGAATGGAAACTATCCAAAAATGTTCATCTGAATGAAAGCTGTAGTACTGTATTTTAAGATATTCGCTAAATAAAACAATGTATTCATACACGTACATCTGATTGACGTTACATTAATGCATCCATAATTACGCATTTTAAAAACCACTGTTTAAAACATTAATAACAAGAAAAAAAAAGGCATCAAGTATCGAAAAAATAATGTGAAAAAAAAAAATAAATACTGCATTTTAAAAACCACTGTTTAAAACCAAGCACAAAAGAGAACAATCTTTGTTGGTTTTTTCCCCATAGTTTAACCAAACGTTGTGCTCAGCACTGTGATGAGTTTGAGAACTCCGATGTTCCAATGAGATTAAAAAACTTTTGCTTTTCTGAAAAAAAACTGAAAGACCACCAGAAGGACAAATCACCTGCAGCAAGAATCTGACATGGCTAGAGCTTCTTTACAGTAATAACAAGAGAAAAGAGGACAGTAATTTAGAGTAAACTGACTTTGAGCTGATTTGACTCTGAAAAATTATTTTGGCCAGGGGCCTTTAAGAATCAGAAATGTTTTCTTTTGACAACCAATGTTTTGATCTAACTGTTCATCTTCCAGGCAAGACACTGTGAGTCTTTGCCATTTTATTTTAATAAAGAACCAGATTTAAGGACAAATACTTAGGCCTTGACAGTAAGAGTAAAAAATCACAGAGCAACCAAAAAATCACCCAGGTGAAATGGGACCTGTATCAGTGTAATTACATCACATCTATTTAGCAAACGACAGAATACTACTGAGAAAGAGCAAGTTACCAAAGCATTAGTTATATAATTACAAAGGTAAAGGTGTAACCTAATGTGTTGTGTTGCCAAATCCTTTTTGGGTGGCCACAAGCAGAGAGCTCATCTCAGACTTGTTCAGGCCAGTGGACTGCTGCCCCTCAGCACCCGGGCTGCTTCCCTGTTTGGAAGGGATGCGATACATCTCCGAATTAACCAGAGAACACTCGTGTTTTTTGAGCGTTTGTGATTTTGTTATGTGGTATGTTGTTAGCAGTCACCTTCTCCTGGGGGTTATTTAAGTATATCTGACTGTGCAGGTGGGCTACGCCCTGCGGTCAGCAGCCAGGTCACTCACCTGATGGGCTCTCAGGGTGGAGCGGAGCCGGCCGCAGCAGTGCCAGGTTCAGCCTCACCTCCATCCCGTACACTTGTCTGTGAGCTCCTCCTCTGCTCCACCCACATCGCTTAGCAGAGACAGCGTATCCTCCTCCTCCGCCTCCCTCCCTCTCTCGCTCGCCCAATGGCCCCGTATTGGAAGGAGGGAGAAAGATGCTGGTAGTGGAGGGGAGGTGATGTTTTTTGTATCGGAACGCATCTCTTGTTCCAGTCCTGACTTTTCCCATTCTACACCCGGGGAGGGGAACCCCGTGGAGGGGAACCTCCGAAAGCCCAAACAGCTCCCCAGGACCAGGATGGAGAGCTCACTCTTTCACTCGGGAGCTTTTGCTCCTGTTTAATGCGTCCTGCTCCTTAACCGCACTGCAGAGCACCGACTGCGCCTCCAAGCCACTTCCGCAGTGAAGGGCGTACATAGATGCCGTACCATTACCATGAGCTGAAAATGTGCCATCGCACCACAGACTGCAGGTACATGAAAGCATGTCCATGGGAAACGGGCCACCAGGGTGGCGACCTTTCCTGTGAGGAGAGGGCACATTATCAGGGCAGCTGAAACCTCTCAAGCTAACAGCTACCTCACCGAGTCACCCCAAGTGTACACTTTCAGGAAAAACCCATTAAACACATTCATTTCCAATAGTCTCATTTTATTGTACTTGTCTCAGTATGTTGGTTCTGTTCCCGTTACTGGTCTGACCTCTGACTGAGGGGTCAAAGGTCAGGGTTACAGGTTTTTGCACACAGGGGCCGGGGTCGGATTCCCCTCCGGACGCTCAGAGGGGTCAGGGGTCAGAGGTCAGAATAAGGACATGCACGAGTCACGAGCACAGACCCAAAGTCAGGAACAAGGTTCGACACACAGATACACATCCCACCGGACACATCAAAAACCCCGCCCCAAACTCATACACAATATGCAAATATACATCACTCTTTTGTGCATAACATTAGTTTCTGAGGCAGGTTTGTGGAGTGAAACCCACACTCATTCCCAACATGAACTCTCTCTGCTGTCTGACACTGGCAGGCTGCCCAGATTTCGTACGGCAGTGACTGGGATACTTCAGAGAAACAAACAGGAAAACACCCTTTCAAACATTGCTACATTAACAGGGCCCTCCGAACAACGTGCTTTCAGTGCTAAAAATATCAATATACTCCTCACTCTAAAAATATGAATATACTCCTCACTGTGCGCTGAATTATTGCCAACTCCATCATTCCAACGGCCTGATCTCGGATACTGCAACATAAAACTAAACTTTTTTTTTTTTTATAATTATTTCAGGTTTTTGAATCAAAACAGAAGGTTAGTTTTTGTAAATAACTCAAAAACATGGATATAAAATCATCTGGGAGCTTGCTATGCAACTTACAAACATCCCCACTGATATATATTTTGATGTTGCGTACCTGTTAATGTTAAGGAAAATATTCTTGCTCAAGGACAGATTTAGTATTGGAAGTGTTGCTTCATTTGAACAGAATTACTGGTGGTCAGTACTGTAAAAGCATCACAGACATTTAAAACAATATTACAATATGGCACTAGGCTTTCCTCCAATTCTTCCCTTCCAGATGCACGCATTTGCATGGATACAATTACCAACCATCACAGGTTAACACAAAAGCTTGTTGAGGACCGAAGCCAAATAAAGTCAGGAGCTGGGGTGAAATGAAGATGAATAATTTAAAGAGTTTTTATTAGAGCATGCAGTCTCTGTGTAATGCTACACACACAACATCTCAATCAAAATGGGCTTTTGGTTAGAACCACAACACAACAGCCTGGAACCAGAAAAGAAAAAAAAAAACAAAAACAATGTTTTTTAAAAAATTAAAATACAAAAAAAAAGCATTGAGTCATGTAGAGGGGATTTAATGCTGCATGTGTGAGGGTTCCCCGATGCTCGTCGTCTCACTCAGACCGGAGAAAGCGATCGCAGCAAAATGGATTCATCTGCACTGATGATCGAAAGTTAGAGAAGGCCTTGTTCTGAATCACTCTGTGTGCGATTAAACCTCCTGTCTAATCACTCTGTACACGATTACACGTCCTGTCTTCCTCACCATGACCAAGATAGCAATCAGTGCCTGGACCAATAACGTCTATCATTTAAGCCAAAGAGAGTCTTTAAACAATGTAAATAAACTCCTCTTCTCTCTAAATACGTAAAATGTCCCCAGAACACCTGCATGTCTTTGATGCCTGAAGACTGAAAGCAGGGAACCAACAGGAGTAAGAACACAGACAGGTTTTGTTCCTGTGCACCGGTTTAGAGCAGGTACTGAGCAGATCCACTGATCTTTACATGACATGGATGCAGTATTGTGTTCCCCTATAGCCTGTCCCACAGAGATAAAGATCAGGAGATCTGAGCAGTAACTGCTGTAAAGAGGTGCTGCTGAGCCAGCGGAGAAACGGCTTCTCATTCCCCTCTGAGCCCCCCGTCCCGAAAAACACCTGCTGCACACCTGGCCTTTTCATTTCTTCTGGCTATCCCTGTGTGCCTCCCACAATGCATCACTCTGAGACATCGGTCAACCCCAACACAGGCAGAGCCCCTGCTTCATGTGAAACAGAGTTAAAAAAAAAAAAGGGGGAGGGAGGAACAAAAAAAAAAAAAAAAAAAAAAAAAAAGAAGCCGCAGTAACAGCCTGGCAGGGAGGGATTTGTTCTTTCCTCATACACAACATTTCACTTCAATCCGTCTCATTCAAACACAGAAAAATAAAATAAAAGAGAAAATGGTTGCTTTCTCTTTATTCCAATGGTACCCTTCAATGTAATGTCATAATGATGGTCAATGTTTTATTTTCGGTTGAATTCTTATTCATTCTCTACCCCCTCCTAATTAAGAGTGGGGGACGAATATGGTTTTTATTGCAGTCTTGGACCTGTGACCAACCCACCCCCCACCCCCACCATATATAATATAACACACACATGTGTATGTGTATATATGTATATATAACAATGTATAGCTGGAGTGTGGCGGTGGGGTGGGGAGGGTGCCCTCTGGTGTTCAGTCGGCGTAGTGCATGATGGACTCCACGTAGTTGCCAGGAAACAGGCCCGTGGTTCCACTCATTACGCCTTCGTACCAGCCGTCGTCGTTCTTCTTGATCACGTAGATGATGGCGCCCTCTTGGAAGGACAGTTCGTCCTCCTTGTCTCTGGTGTAGTCGTAGATCGCCACCACTAAAGGCAAAAAAATTAAAACGGCACTACGTGTGAGCAGGGATAATAAAATGAGGAAATAGGGACACATTTGACAAATTACTGGTAGAAAACAGAAGAGAGCTCCACCAGTCACTGAGCAAGTCAGAAACAATGCATACGGTGACTACTGAAAATGTCTCCACCGTTCCCAGTCAGTGTTGTTGTCATGGTGGCCAGTAACACACTCTGTGATTGCTGGGGCTCCTTAGTGCGGAGATGTCACTGAACTCTACTGTAATCCCATCCTTTCACAGTGAAACGAAGCAGAGGCAGAAGAACATGCTTACAGCTGAGAAACTGTTGCAGGCTGGAGAGGTCTGAGGTCTGCCGAGGGCCCAGAATGATTCGGGCATGTTGTGTTAAACGGAGGGAAGGGGACAGAGCAGGTACCTTTCTCCAGGTAGGTGCGGGGTGCCCATGGGGGGTCCTCCTCGGCATAGGGGTCGCTGTACTCGACCACAGCGGACTCCTCGTCCTCGTAGTCCTCCGGAGGGGGCGGAGGTGGGGGCGACTCCTCAAACACCGGCTCCTCTGTGGGAGGCGGAGGGGGAGGTGCATCTGAAACTGGGGAGGGAGGAGCCACATTTATTTAATCGTTTGACTTTTAAACCTGTTTTTCCACCTCAAAGTTTTGGAGCGGCCAGGTAATGGTTTGTTTGTGCTCATCACTATTCCACAGGAAGAGAAAACCACAGTTACAGCTGCTGCCGATCCTTTCTCCTTCCACAGCGAAGCAGCAAAGCCCGCTGGGGGTACAGGACGCCGTTCGCTGCTTGCATGTGGGCGGACATGTCTTTGCTCGATCGTAAAGACATGGGTCACCAGTGCATGATGAGAAACTCATCTCATATATTCCAATGCATGAGTATCTCCCCTCCTGCAAAGCCCCAGTGCAGCTCTGCGTTAGTGCGTGACACAGAACACTGCGCCGTATGCGTTTCTGTGAGGACACCCATCTATGCAGCGCAGCACTCTGCTGTCTATGGATGGACAAAGAGCCAATGAAACAGGGCAAGGGACACAAGAAACACACATGGGAGCCCCACAATGCACCAGGGCACACACGGACACACACACGCACGCACATGCACACACACAGATACACACACACACACACACACACACAGACTCACACACGGACACACACAGTCTCCCACACGGACACACACGGACACACACAGTCTCACACACGGACACACACAGTCTCACACACAGTCTCACACACGGACACACACGGACACACACAGTCTCACACAGTCTCACACACACAGTCACACACACAGTCACACACACACACACACACACACACACACACACACACACACACACACACACACACACACACACACACACACACACACACACACAGGCTGTTGCTTTACTTGCCCTTTTTCCCCAAACAGCAGCAGTGAGTTTAAGGATGAGATGGGAACGTGCTCTACTTCAGGTTGCAAAATTCCAGGAATTTTCAAAATGGGACAATTTCTACAGGGCAGTTTGTGTGAGTATTGGGCTTTTGGAACACAAGCTATGTATACATGTCGTCATTTGCTGTTGTTTTCAAAACCATGCTTAGGTTATATTTCTGAATACTGAAAAGGTAAAAAAAATAATAAAGTTTAAACATTGTTAAAGCAGCATTAAAATGTTCTTTAATTTACCCCTATTCATGGATTTAGATATTCCTACATCTACAAAATCAGACTGTTTCAGCATGTGCTGGAACAGCTAAGTGTGCAGTCTTCACAGCCATCAATAAAAATACTAAATCCAGCTTCAGTGCCAGTCTTATATGTAAATTGCTAGCTGGGCAGAGACTGGGTTCACTGAAGTTTACAGCAGCATGCATCGGCACGTTAGGTTTGCCCATTTCTGTTTCTGTGGAGCCTCATTCTCACATTGATGTAGTGACATGGGGCAGACAGTAGGGGGCTGCGGTGAAGCTCAAAGCCACTTACTGGTCTCCTGAACCCGAGCCACGAAGCCCATCAGTGGAAGCTGGGGAGTGATCTGCAGGAGGGAGGGGGGAAGGGGGGCAAGCGAGGCTGATCACACACAGTCACACACAGCCCGGGGGGGGGGGAGAGATAGAGAGAGGGACACGACAGGAAGGGGAGAGTGAGAATGAGAGAGGGAGGGACAGATGGAGGGACAGATGGAAAGATGAAGACAGCAGGTGAAGAGAAAGGGGGGGAGGTGGAGAGGGTGAGAGAGGGAGAGAGGAGAGAGAGAGAGGGACAGAAGTAAAGAGGAGTGATGGGAAAGAAAGGAAAAGGGCCCAAAACAGGAGAGAGGAGAGAAGCAAGTTAGTTTAGTGTGCAGACAAACACGAGCCCTGCTGCGCACAGAGCCAAACAGTACAGTCACAGTGACGGTGACAAAAGTTAGTGATGAACCCCCCAGGGGGTGGGGGGGTGGGGGCAGGAGGGTGACAGCGTGCCAGGCGGTTCTTTAGCAGACGCACGGCTTTAACCACCAATCAAAAGGCTGGATTCAACCAAACCCACTCAGTCTCTTTCAGAGAATATGTCTTGGTCAAAACTGAATTTATGATCTCAAAAGGGTTAATGTCGTTCTCTTTCAATGAAAGTGCATTCAAAATACATGTTCGCTTGTCTCCAATAAAGTGTAGCACACTCAAAGAACATTACGCTGTGCTGAGAGGTCTGCTTAGGTTGAGCGGCTTTAGCTCCTTAAAAGACGCTAAGTGTGTTTGACTGGATCCAGCCAATAGGATTTTAGCAGCAACCTGCCAGTTACCTGAAACACTTGCGGATAAACCTTAATTACCTCATGCCAAATATGAAAATTCAGTTGTAAAATACATTTTCTGTAAACTATATAGTCCCTTAAAGTCATAATTTATCACAAAAAGACTGGTGGGCTACAGAAGGAAGGCAATACTGTATACTGCAAGCTATTTAAATATCTTAAACAAGTTTTTTGTTTAACATATACATTTTTTACAAAGAACTGCTGTTTTCAGTCTTTCCTCCAGGTGGGAGATGCCGTGTGGAATGTTTTATCCAGGTTTATATTTGTCATGAGTATACATACAAAAATACTGTACTGAGATTCTAGAGTGATTTTGCTGAAATGAAAAGAAAGCGTGTTTTCACGTCCAGTATTCAGATTTCTTAAACAGAGGACAGAGTCCTATTCAATAACACTTCAAAAGAGGATTGGGGGGAAAAAGGTATGTGAAGCTCTGACATTTTCTCCAATGGCCAGCAGACAACTCCTGCTGCTCGTGTGTAAACACATCCATGGGGAACATTTATTTATTTATTTGTCTTTAACATGAGTGCCATTTTATGTCAGCTAAAGCAGTTTAGGTCACCAACCGCTTTGGGTTGTGAAAATGAAATTAACCTTTACTGAATGAGATCATACCCATATTCTATTTTCTGTTTTTGTTTTGTTTTTTTATTCGCGATGGGAATATAAAATAGGATGTTGAACGGCTATCTGCACAATACTTATTATTTTCTAAACATTTCCGCACATGTTTTCACTTATGAGCCTTTCCACATTGAGAGGTTTGACCTAAAGTACGACAGCTCTTAAAAATCAGGATAACATATGGGTAGCTCTCACATTAGTGGTGTATGTATGCCAATATCATGCTCTGTTGGAGAAAAGTGCCATACCTTGGTTCTGGTTGTAGTATGGTCCCCCGTTGACCTGATTCTGGGGCAGGTTTGGCTGGCCTGTCACAGAGGGGGGCCTGCGGTATGGCAGAGACCCCCCCACAGAGGGGTTGTTGTGTCGGGATCCTGGTCGGTTCATGCTGTAGAACTGAGGAGCGTTGCCTGCAATATCAACCACCAGGGGGAGCCGGTGAGGTGTCGCTGACGGACGATGCTGCTGCTGTTCGCAAAACACTTTGAAATGCTTCGGAAAAAACTCTCCTCACATCTAACGTCTCACGTCTTTTTAAAATGTATCACTCAAAACTCATATCTGCTAAACTGCATAGCAAGTCTTCATCAGAGGTGTCTAAACACCAAGCAAAAACTACTTGCTGAAACACTCAGAAAACAAACAAGTGTATTTTTTCACCATTTTTTTATTCTTCATGTTTTTGGTGAAAAGCACCATGATGTTTTTTCACACCTCAGTCTGAAACCTCACACTTTTAGAATCCTCTGTGCAAGCAAAGCAAAAAAAGAGTTGAAAAGAACATTTTATGTTAAAGGCAAATAACATTACATATTAAAACACAGATATTTAATTATGATCTGTGCAACATATAGTCTGCAAGGGTTGACAAACCCATCAAATCAAATAACCAACTCAGCCAAGGTCAACTGACCTATCCACATAGTCAACTGACAGAATCACTCATTCTAATCGGTCAACTGACCAAACCAACCAAACCCACCCAGTCAACTGACCAATCCAACCAAACCCACCCAGTCGACTGACCAACCCACCAGCAAATTCGACTTCCAGAACATTCCATGCCATGCCATGCCCTGCATGCAGCACTGACGGTAAAACGTGCCACGCAACACAGGTGTGAACAGAGCGAGCAGAGTGCATGCAGGTGAGCCATGCAGACAGCATAAAGGAGACGCAGATGCCAAATCTGACCCCCTCCTCCCCCCCCCCCCCACACCACACACACATCTGGTATTAACGGCTGCCTTTGCCACTATTGGAAATAAACTTGACAAATTAACTTTTTTCAGTTCCACTCAAACAGAATAAAGCTCTGCTTCTCTCTTCCCTTCTTTCCACAGACTGGGACATCGTGAGGAAATCATTCTGGAAGATTCTGCTTGCAGAAAGACAGCCATTCTCAGACATCTGCCGAGATCTTGCACATCACTACAAAACAAGTCCCTGACGTGACACACCGTCCTAAAATACAACAAGTCTACAACTAGAGGTCTGCTGAGTGAGGTTAATCTGACACTAAGTGAAGACCTCCTTCGAAAACATTAAGGACAACCCCAGAGCATCATGGGATACATGGTAATCCAGCTGCTGACACGCACTGAGAAGCACAGAGCATTACCAAGACAACATAGGGGAGGCTCTGAACTGCAGGTGGAATGCTGAAACAGGAAACCGAAGACGACAGAAAACTTGGGGAGGAAAGAAAGCGATGGTTGGGGTGTTTGGGGAAACCTGGGCAGGTGAGACGATGGCCACAGCGCGTGTACCTGAAGACAGCACGGCACAGATGATATGGAGGGGGATGGGGGCACTCACCTGGTGCAGCGGGGGAGGTGGTAGCAGTAGAGGTGACAGCAGCAGTGGAGGTGGGAGGGGGCGGCTGAGAGGAGGAGGGGGCCTCGGTGGGAGGAGTGGGGGAGGGGTCAGGGGTTGGAGGCGGGGCTGTGGGTGGGGCAGTGGGCGGGGCAGTAGAGGGAGGGGGCGGGGCAGAACTGGGAGGAGCAGGAGGGGTGCCTGCAGCCCCAGGTGCAGAGGCTTCCAGATCGAACGAAAAAAGGAAAAAAGCAGAAGGGGAGAAAAGGAACAGAAAGATAAGGAATGTTTTTTTGGCAGATTTTTTTGTCATCTTTTTGTGAAGGGGAGTTTTAGGGGAAGAAAGGCTGGGAACGGGAACACCGTTCTTGCACGGCTATAAAGGTACGTTTCTATTGTGATTCAACTGGTCCCGGCATATTGCCATGGCTGCACAGCACACACTGCTGCACTGCACAGCATACATTTTTACTTCAGTGCATACTGCTTTACTGCAGTATCTATTCCGTTTGTAAACCAAACAGTTTTACTTCAGTGCATACCGCTTTACTGCAGTGTCTATTGCGTTAGTGAACCAAACAGTTTTACTTCAGTGCATACCGCTTTACTGCAGCACAAATGAAACAAAGTCAGCCCTAAGAAGAATCATATTTTAGAAGGGTTCAATACGCATATTTGCATATGTCAATATCAACCAATATGTGACTCACATTTGGTTTCCATGGGCATGCATACATGTTAGTGCTGTTAACCAACTGGCAGAAACTGACACAGCTGTAACCTAGAGTCTGAGAGACTCGGGGAGGATCAGGCAGTTGATTTGCCTGCAGACTTAAAACAGCACAAAACATTGGGGATGGCCACGTCTGTTAAAAGCAAGGTTGTCATAGCAACACCCTAAGTTCAGAAATAGTGGCTGTCATTTCAGCGGGGGGTGCCAGTCTCCAGCCCTGGGGGGCCGAGTGTCTGCTGCTCTCGCATACCTCCTGGCCTAAATTGGCTGCAGACTGAAAAGAAACCACAAACACTCAAGCACTGCATGGCATTTAAAAAAAACATCCTATCTGTATTTTTGAGCTGGATACATGAACACAAACTTTTCATCACTGAGCCGCACTTTAAATGTTTCATGACTCCGTGCTGAACAAGTTCAACAAGTCAACACCGTGCGACTGAAGCTCTAGCGCAGTGCAATGCGTCATAAAGATCCGATCTGATCAACTCCTGAAAAAGCCGTCATTCTGAGGTCTCGTCACAAACACAAAGTCAACGCTGATTTATTACCGTCACGCATCCTGGAAGCAAGGCACAGCCGCTGGGAGAGCGGAACCAATCAGGCAGAGGAGTGTTACGGGCCTACTGGGTGAGGGCAGTTAGCAGGGCTGTCCCAAACTATGCCAGATCTTTAACTCTGGAGCAGTTAAACACCTGCAGTCTCTACGCTGCAGCTGCCAAGCAGGAGTACTCTAAAAACGCAGTGATTACTGCACAGTCCGTGGCACCAGCTGAATGAGGAGTGCGTTTGTGTGGTAGCAAAGCGAAATGCATAAATGCTACGTTGTGATATTATCTTCACTACGCGAGGTACACTTTCTCATTATGTGTTGCTACATATGCATGAAAACCTTAGTCCTGTGCCTTGTGCCTTTTCAACCTTAATCACCATGTTGTCTGAATCATTTCACAATTAATCTCATAAGTAAAATAACACCTTTATCTCTCTAGGTCATGGTTTCACTGTTGGGAAATTGCTTTTTGAGAATGAAATTATTCATTTTTCCACACATCTGAGAAATCATGGTGAAACAGTGGACTGATGATACTCGTTTTAGTAAAAAATAATGAACGTGCGTTTGCCCTGTAGGGGACGCTCCTGCGACAGGAAACCACTATGAAAATTGATTGCAAAAAAAAAAAAAAAAAAAAAAAAACATTAAAAATATTCCAAATGATGAATAAAGCGGTTTGTGCAGCAGTAAATGGATAGAAAATGGTAATGCAGAGTTTTAAACGTGCCTCTGGGACTCGTGTTAACAGTGTTTATTGAGCAAATGGGTTTCCTATGAAAGGGGGGCGAGGTTAGTTTCATTCCAAAGAGACTCTGTGTTTGAGTGGACAAGGAAGCAAAATCCAGTGCAATGTCTCAATGGCACAGTCAACGCTGTTAACCATGGGGGAAACTTGTTTACATGTTGTTGACACACCAGACTGACAGTCATGATTTTCTGCTCCAGAATGACCCCTGACCCTTGACCCCATAACATCACGCTGGAAAATTCCCTTAAATGCACTAGACATGCAGAGGAGTGTGAGCGTGTTATTTTTTACAGCCAAGTGTAGGGTTCTGATATGTTACACTAGTTTAAAGGTACAAAGGCATAAAACACAGTGGTAGTGATTTTACACTAGTGTAAAGGTACAAGGCAGTGTGGCACTTGTGTAAAGATATAGAACAGCATGGCAGTGATTTTACACTAGTGTAAAGGTACAAGGCAGTGTGGCACTTGTGTAAAGATATAGAACAGAGTGGCAGTGATTTTTCACTAGTAAAGTGTAATAAGGCAGTGTGGAAGAGAACCGCAGTGTAATTATACACTAGAGTGAAAGGCGTGTCACAGGGAGCGGGGCTGTACCTGGGAAGGCGCTGGGGGGGGAGGGTGTTGGCACGGCGATGGGCACGCCCACGCTGCCGCTCCCGCTGTTCTCTCTGCTGCTGCTGCGACTGCTGGGGTGGCTCCCACCGCTGCTCCCACTGCTGGGGGGGAGAGGGAGCATATGGGTGACTTACCAGGCCGTCCGTCCCCACCCCCCGACCACACGGCCAGCACGTCGCAAACTACAGTAATCGTGCATTCTTACACTGAAAGACATTACAGTATCCATGTACCACCTCTCCTTATCCTGTCAGAAACTACAACTACCACCTCTCCTTATCCTGTCAGAAACTACAACTACCACCTTTCCTTATACTGCCTGAGACTACAGCTATCTCACCTCCTTATATTGTCCGAGTACACTGTCACCACATCCAATTACATAATCACTGAAAGTCCTTCTGATTTCCTTCAAATCACGTTACCAAAAATGAAACGTATGTCTAAGTTAACTTGTTCTGGAAATGAAAAATGAACAGTCTCCTCTACTACAATGACGTTAGCTGCGCACTTTTACAGTGCAAGAGTAGAGAAGAACACTTCCGTCGTCCTCTAGAACAGCAGTTAAGCATGATCCGAGGGGACCCCTGTGTATACCCCTGGTTTTTCTCCTGACCACAGCGGAAACCGCTGAATTGTAAAAAGCTGTTAACTGTTCTAAATTACACACTTTTAATGTCTTGAGGGATGGTTAGCCCTTAAAGCCACATTATAGGAGACATGAGAAGAATAAATGTACCATATTCACTACCCAGGCCTGTTTCATGTCACATGATCTAACGCTTTTATTCCCTTATTTCACTATATGCCAAACATAATAAAAAGGACACATTTTTAATTGATTAATTCAGAAACTGATGGGTGAAATTAGATGTCCTTCATAGCGAAAGCAAGAACACTTTGTCACTGAAATTGAAACAGTAGTGAAATAATGCAGACTTATAAATCAAGTTAAAATACATTTAAGGAAAAAATATATTATTATAGAACTTGACAGGTAAGAAAACCTTAATTAATCAAGAGATGGGCCATAACCACAGTCAAAAAAAACACAGGGAAACCCAGGGACTGAGTCTGAAAACCACTGCTTTATACTGAGACCTCAACTGCTTCAACCAATATTCAGCTCAACAAATGTATGACAAAATATAACACATGTGGAAACTCATTGTGCTGCAAACTGCTTAAGATTAGGGTGAGTGCTGCTTCAGCAGAGAAACTCCCTAACTACAGCACAGACTGGCTAGTGAGCCAGAAACTAGAAAAGTAAGGGATAAAGGCCAAGAGAGAGAGAGAGATAGAGAGTGAGTTTGTTAGAAGATGTCACCAGAATGAGTGTTAACACTAAGGAGATAGAGCCAGAGAGAGGGAGAGGGAGAGAGAGAGAGAGACACTCACAGCTCGGCCAACATGCCAGAGAGAACACCAAGGCCTGCCACACACAACGCTAGAGCCGTCTGAGGGAAACATGGTAAAATAAAAAACCCAAAGAGTGAATGGACAGAGCGAGTGAGAGGGAGAGAGGGTGAGAGAAAGAGGACAGAGATTCTAAGACTTGTTTACACCTGAAAGCAGCACAAGCCTGTGTGTGTATGTGTGTTCTAGTTTTGTTGTTATCTTTGGGGAGAGGTGTAGGGGCGCGTTCACAGAGCCAACGTCTGGGGACAGAACGTGCATGTCCGCTTACGAACTGCTTGCGTTATGTGACAAAGAAAAGACATGAAGGAACACCCGCCCGTTTCCAGATGTGTAACCGTGGAAACAGAGTGTTTGAAAGTGTTGTTGGGACGATGTGCGTTTGCACAGCATGTGGGGTGGGAGTGGGGGTGGGGGCGGGGGGTATGGCGTGTGTTGCCAGTGTGAATCACTGACACTTTCGCTCCATGACACGGCTGGGCTGCACCCCTCCAGCACTGAGGACTGAAGCCATTCCCTTTGTGACTCCACACTTCACAAAGCGAAGACGTTTTCTCATGCAAGCTGCTCTATTACATTACCCCATTCACCAGCCCGAAAAGAGGGAGAACAGGGGACATGGAGAGAGACTGGCTGAGGAAGAGAGAGGGGGAGAACGAGTGAGAGAGGAAGACAGAGAGGGGGAGAAATAGCGATGGTGTGTGTGTGTGTGTGTGTGTGTGTGTGTGTGTGTGTGTGTGTTCCTGACCATTATGTAAATATTGTTAACATTACTTTTATTGCTGATTTACGGTTCATGTAAACGCCTGCTTTGGCAACACTCTGGTTATGTGAGGTCTTTAAAACTCAATAAAATTTGATATCTGAATCTGAGTGATGGAGAGAGAGAAATGGAAGTTGAGACAGAGAAAGAGTAATGAAGGGGGAGGGTTAGTGAGAGAGAGAGACAAAGAGAGAGAGAGAGAGAGAGACAGAGAGAGAGAGAGAGAGAGAGAGGGAGAGAGAGAGAGAGAGAGAGGGAGAGAGAGAGAGAGAGAGAGAGAGGGAGAGAGGGAGAGAGATAGATTGAAGGGCCCAGAATGCTTTGCTCTGATCTGAGCCTCCCATGAAAGGGCAGCTGTGAGCAGGAGTGTGGGAGGGTTCAGACACGCTGCTGCAATTAATGGCAAAACATGCAGGGCTGCACTGCTAACACACACACACACACGCACGCACGCACACGCACGCACGCGCACACACACACACACGCACGCACGCAAGCATGCACGTGAGCACACAGACACGCACACACACAAACTCACATGCACACACACATGTGCACACATGCAAGCACAGACACACCACACACACTCTCACACGCACACACACGTATGCACACACGTGCACGCACAAATGCACACAGACAAACACTCCACTCAAACAAATGCACGCTCAGACACACCACACACACTTGCTGACCCACACCCGTGAGCGAACACACACACTGCAGTCAGTACTGAGGGTTGGAAAGAGGAAAGCGAGTGGGCTGCAGCTCAAACTTCCCAAAAAAAGAAGAGAGAGAAAAAGGGGCAGATTCCCTGGTGACTGAAGCAGGAGGTTTTCACTGGCAGCGCTGTTACAGCGGATGGCAGAGCCTCACTGGTCAGGACACTCGCTCTGCACTACTCATACGGGCATTTCATCTTAATCCATTTCACTGGTGGTAAACGGATTTCTATTCTTTCATTCTGTTTTGCATGGATAATTGTTTGAAGTGAGGTTGGTTTTTAAAGAAAGGGGGGTCACAGACACAGGAAATGAGGTCATGTTTCAGGAAGTGAGGTCATGTCTCAGGATGCCTACAGGTGCACATGTACGTGATAGGTGCATCCTGACACGTGATGTACATGTATAGACCTGTGGGCGTGTCTGGGTGTGTGAGGAGGGGGTGCGTTTAGGTCTGTGCTTTGTGGGGGCGTGTCCTGGCCTGTGGTGGGCGTGTCTGGGTACCTGTACGTGCGGTTCCGCTGGTTAACCGACGCTGTGCGCACGGGGCTCTGCTGTGCGGGGCCCATGCTGCGCGTCGGGCTGGGGACATAGTCGTTAGGGACCACAGGGGGGCGCACTGGCTCAAGAGTCCTATAGGGGGAGTGTCTCCTGTGAGGAGGTACGACAGCATTGTAACATCCACAGTGTGACAAACTGAAAGGGAAAAATAAAGGTGAAAACGCAATTCAAACATCGGGGAGGGTGGAGGGGTGGGGAGTGGGGGGTTGGGGGTGGGTGGGGGAGTGGGGCAGGGTGGGAGAAGGGGGGGGAGACAAAAACAGTGTGCAAGGTTTTAGCGGGAGGTTTCATTCCGTGCACGTAACCGCTCAGCTTCATTTAGCTTTAGTCTATCATTTTCTCTGGGCCCCTCCATCTTTGCGCTGTGCTTCAGGGCGCTTTAATTTGAACAGTATATACCAGCAGTACTGCTCGCAGGTAAACCATCACAGTTCCAACTACCCATAAAATGTACTGCAATTTACTGCAGTATGGCCAGCTCCAGTTTAAACGACAGGTTTAAAAGAACGCTGCTGCCGCTGCAGACAGAAGAGCTGGGAAGAGGATCACAATTCTCAATATATTAATATTAAATAATATTATCAATTATCAATAACCATCAACAACCAAAGGCCGAGGCTGCCCCTGTCTCCTCTGCTTGCTCTTTCTGTGATTTTAGGCAGAAAGGCTGAAACACATCAATGGATGAAAGTGCAGATCTGTTTTTAAATAGGCTGCTCAGTGCACGCCAGTGAGTCCTTGAAAACAGCCGTATGGATTATGAGTGGTCCACGCTGTCACACTTAATGAGTCTGATCAATTTCAAGTATCCCACTAGAAACCACACAGTGCTGATCCTCTTCACCCACAGAAAAGCACCCTACTGTGTGAATCTCTCTCTCTCTCTCTCTCTTTCGCTCTCTTGCTCTCTCTCTGTCTCTTTTTCTCAGTCTCGCTTCTCACAAGATCTGGGGGTGTTTGAAAATGTTACCATCTTGCCTGTTGAAGAAGTTGTCTCTATATTAAGATATTGTGCCATATTTGTGTGGCAGCATTGCACAGCACAAGCGGTAGTTGCACCGTTTCTTCTAATACTCACTGCAAAGAAACCGCCATCTCTGTGATATTGAGTATGTCACTAGTCAGCCAATAATAAGGCGTTATTATAAATGATTATACTTTAAAGGACAATCAATGTTAAAGCTGCAAGTATTCCAAGTATTAAAAGCTATGCTTGTGCTGTGATTCCACAGATATGGACCAACATCATTTACAAATTCACATTTCACATCTGCATACATTTCATACATTTCAAATCAGAATTCCAACTCGGTTGGTACCAGGTGTACCTCACACCTAGGTGCATTTTGCACCAGAAGGCTAAATAAACAGGGCCTGGGAATTTGGCAGGGACATGAGGTGGGGGGGTGATCTACTCTTTACAGTAACTGCCATGGAGCCCCTGATGACCTGAAAACTGGAGTCTCCCTCTGCACAGTGTCCCCATCATTGAACTGGGGCAGAGGGTACAAAACCTCTTTTCACAGCCAAAGCCAATTCCAGGGGCAACTTTTGACGGTCTTCCACACAACCAAGCTCTGCCATTCTTTTCTTCTTGGCGTTTCCCTCTCAGCATTAACTACACCCTCCCCCATTTAGCTTCAGTATTAAGGAAGCCTTGTGCTACACAAGCCTTGCTGTTTGCTCCAGTGCAAACACGCCCAGGATGGCTAAGCTGCACGTATTAGACAGGAATCAGCCACACTGGCAGGGAGCATGGGGCATAACTTCAGAATTTTCCCCCCAAAATTCACAGCATACACTTGGGCTTATAGAGGAAAAATAACTTAACTGTTCAGTTAAAAGGGACCCTGAACAACAACATACTTTGTCAACAGATATAGCAAAGAATTTGGCTACAAGCTCATTTCCATCTGTAGTCCCTCTTGAGTGGTGTTGTTTTTCTTTTTATCAGCTCTCTGACTTTGTGACCAGGTCATATTTCTCTTTTTAAATGGTTTTGTGTAATTTTGCTCCACATTTCAAATGCCCAGTCGCATCCACACACTGATCGATGTCATCGATCCCGGAGAGTGCACACAAGCTCACGCGTTCCTCCCAGACACACAATGTCTGCTGCCGCTTTTTTCACGCTGCGGTCCACAAATTGAGCTTCAAAAGACTTGAGCTGGAGCGCAACTTGTGCAGGAAGTGTGTGGGTAACTGGCTGGCCAGCAGGGGTCACTGGTGAGCAGGGAAACATGGACCTGCTTGCCGGATAGATATGTGCCTCCATGGACGAGGAGTTTTAAGGCCAACTATGCATCACTGGCAGAGCAGTGAAACTGGCATGATCTGGGTTCAGTAACCAGACCACAGGGCCAATCCACACACTGGATCAGTGCCTTAACAGGATGAGACACCAGTACCGTTTTATCACCCTCATTTAATCTTTCTTGCATACTAACTCCTGGAAATATATAAACCATTTCTAAGCAGGCATTTAGTTTCTGCCAGAGGAAAGCTGGAGGGGAAAGCTGCTGGATATGAATCCAGATCGGATGCAGTCCCAGGCCTGGAAAGACAATATCCATAAGAGGTGACAGGGGAGAAGAGAATGCTAGAACATTACACAGAGAGTGATGTCATAACCTATCCCATGACTCTCTGCCAGCACTGGATTTCCAACAGACTGAATCCCGTCCTTTGAGAATCTAAGGAAAAATATACACACACTATAGCACAGTAACACACACACGCACACATGAACGTACACACACATGCACACACTGTACAAATTACTAAGACTAGTATCTGTTTGAAGAGATTTTCTGAAATAAACTCTACAGGTTTCAGAAACTTAAAACTAGCTAGAACTTGAAATTTTGGATCATTTTGTAAAAGTTCCTATAGTGAGTTCATATGCTCCTGGTCATTCATTAACCTTTACCTGTTAATGGCAATGACTTCAGATCCTGCCAAAATGGAGAGCATGTCAGCCAGACAAACAGCTGCACACTGCCCTGCAGTCTGGAGAACACCCAGGGCAAATCATAAAGTACACAAACACTGTCTAATATAGTCTCTCTCCTCCCATTTATAATGGATGTATAACAGATCAGTACTCTGGTGTCATGTAATCCAGTTGGTTCACACAATCTGATTGGTTTGAGAAACTTCTTGGCAGAATTGTTAGAAATCGGTGGCTGAGTTGACCTGAGCACCTTCCTCCAACTGATCACACATCTACACTCGATAACGACTCTCCAGAAGTAGCAACTGATCATTGATGAATTAGCAAAGCACATTCCTGGATACTGGGTGCATTTGCCTCGCATCAATCTCACAAACTAACTTCACTTTCCAGATGTCAGAAGTTACACAGGTATGCACAGATGGATGAAGAAACACACACTCACACAAAGACAGACACAGACACACACACACACACACTTTAAGGGTGTGGCTATATTACATACCCAATAGTTCCCTTTCCTGACATGGGTGGGCTTGGTGGCTTCTGGGTGGGCGGGGTCGTGCGGGGAAGACCGCCCATCTTCATGTTTTGAGTGCTGACCTATAAGAGAGAAGGGTGGGATTACACAGTGCCTGGGGACATGGAGGTGGACTTTGGGAAAACATAAAAGGAACACGGTGATCATAACTGAAACAAAGCTCTAAGAGGGGAGTCAAAACCACAGTGAGGAACACACGCGCACTCACACACTCACACACAAGCAGAAACCAGGGGAACACAGCCAGGGGAAGTGTCATGCATAATGTTCCACAGAAAAGCACACAGACAGCAGGCCCCCACTCTGCCACCCTTGTCACCAGCCCAACTCTCCCACTGCCACAGGAAGTGGCCCGGGTCTCTGTCGCCCCGGCAACTAAATGAATGTTGCCGGTCCTCCTCTTCCAGGACAGCCATGAAATCGCTCAGCCAGATTCACAGTCATGAAATATTTTCACCGCTCTTATTTCTGACAGTAGATAACAGTAGAAAAGATCTGTGTGATAAAGGTTTAATTTTACAATCCATTTAAATGTACCACATATACACAATGATTTTACAACCATACGATTATTTCTTTATTTTTACCCATGATTTTTTTTTTTTAAAAATGTATTCTTCTCTAAATTTCAAACTGTATTTGATGGTCCATCACTTCCAGGTTCTCTCTTTTCTCTTATTTTCCACCCAAGTGCATGTTACCAGCTACCACTACTTTCCATGTGACAGTCACTGCAATCCAATGTCACCCAGCAGGGTCAGGCAGAATCAGTACGAAGGGGTCCAGCCCATTCACACTCTGGACCAGTACCCCAGCAGGATGGTCCAGCCCATTCACACTCTGGACCAGTACCCCAGCAGGATGGTCCAGCCCATCCACACTCTGAACCAGTACCCCAGCAGGATGGTCCAGCCCATCCACACTCTGAACCAGTACCCCAGCAGGATGGTCCAGCCCATCCACTCTCTGGACCAGTACCCCAGCAGGATGGTCCAGCCCATCCACACTCTGGACCAGTACCCCAGCAGGATGGTCCAGCCCATCCACTCTCTGGACCAGTACCCCAGCAGGATGGTCCAGCCCATCCACTCTCTGGACCAGTACCCCAGCAGGATGGTCCAGCCCATCCACACTCTGGACCAGTACCCCAGCAGGATGGTCCAGCCGATCCGCCCCAGTACCTCATAACTGTCAATCATTTCTCTGACAGTTCCTGGATATCCTTATTCTTCAATTTCACTCACTCACTGCTTGACATTCTAAACAAAGTTCTCTGACCTTTAACCTCCTCCTCTCTCCGCTCCCTTTTCTTTTCTTTACTTTCCTCCTGTATTCTTTGTCTCATTCTAATAAAGAAAACCCATCACACAGCCAGGAGCAGAGGTGAGAGCACTCACCACAGTCCAATTAAAAACCTGCCCCTTCACCGCTGAGGAGACAGACACCTGGTTTGTACCAGAGACCTGAATGGTGACAGACTGCAGTGTCAGGAGACTGGCAGGGCAAGGGCTTAAGTGAGAAGTGCAGGAGAGCTGGGCATACAGGCTAATCACACATATATATCACATGAAAGCAGTAAGACAGTGACACACACACACACCACATATCACATGCATAGAATAAACCTAACTTTGCAAGACAGGGGAAGACATTCAAACAATATCCTAATTCTAAACAGTATGAATCAATCTGCATGGAAAATGTTCTGAAAATTCCCTACATAATACATGAGAGTAATGAGATAGAATAACTGAATCATTTATTTGGTGAATAAAGGCTAAATATGTATGAAGAAGGAAGTTATTGTTCTGCTTCTCTGTGTGCTGACACTGAAACTCAAACCAGCATGACCTCTGCTGTCAAACCACAGTACAGTGGCCGGTCTGAGAAGAGAACACACAGGGGTGTATGTCAGCTGGCATTTAATTACACATCCCATCATCACTTTTTTTTTTTTTTTTTAAAAAGTCTACTGATTTCATGACTACAATCATAACATCAGCTTAAATGGAGCAATAATCTGAGTAGGAAAATAGGATTGTATTTAAACAACTTTTTTAAATTCACTTTTCTGAATGCATCTCTTTTTTCAGCAACCCCTAACTGCCCTGTTCTGCAAGCAGTAGAGCGAGGACATGCACCTTGTTTCCAAAGTATGCCCCTAATTTTCATAACATTACTACTCTCTTTGTAATTGAGGGAAATTGTGATCCATTTCAGTTTAATGTTCACACTTTAATTACTGCGAAAGAGCTTGACATTAATACAGCATAACTGCATATGTTTATTCCATGATCATACTGCCTGCGTTTGATTGGTCAATCTGTAAATCTCAGGTTGTACTGTATGATCTATTGGTTAGGAGCATCAGAATGAAGATGACATCACTGCAGCATTCTTCCCTTCAAAGGCCCTGGAAATATCCTTACCTTAAACCTAAGTAACCACTTAACACATACATGAAGCAAACACAGAGAGGCAGAGAAAGACAATATCAAAGCGTTAGTGTGAGAGTAGTTCAGGGACAAATGTAAAACAAGATTAATAACACCCTATGTTGTTATACAAATCGCTGAGAGTTAGAAAAGTCCATCAAATTCACAATGACAATAAAATTCACTCAAGATGCAAACATTTTATAACTCAGAGGAATAAGAATACATAGTAATAAATAATAATGATAAATAAATAATAATGATATTAAGTCAGACTCACAGGCAATAAAGTATTTAATAGGGTATTTTCCAGACCCTCCTAAGTGCACTCACAGTCTGATTTAGCGCATACCTGCGACCCGTTTCACTGCCCCTACACTGTCCTCTCACCTGTACCAAACCCCATTCTTACCCATACACTGTTTCCCACTCGGCTTTGTACTCAAGACCAAACACGAACAAGCATTTCGCTACAATACATCCTGCCCATCTCCATAATCAAGCACTATTATTCCCCAACATTGTTCTTGCCCATCTCTGTATGCAACGTTATTAATGACCTAATGCTAAGCTCAGCCCATCTACCTGTATCCCCAAACAATTTACCCCACCATACTATTTACCCAATGTTAATAGTTACTCAAATCTACACCCTCATCATCTCTCTGTACCCAACACTGCTACATACCCAACCCAATGTCCCATCCATCTCCCTGTACCCAACAATAATACAGACCCAACCCAATGTCCCATCCATCTCCCTGTACCCAACAATAATACAGACCCAACCCAATGTCACATCATTCTCTCTGTACCAAACGTTATTTCTGATCCAACCCAACGCCCAGTCCATCTCTCTGTACCCAGCGTTATCTCTTACCCAACCCAACGTCCAGCCCATCTCTCTGTACCCAACACTATATATTAACACACTGAACTGCCACTCATCTCTTTGTACCCAATCCTCTTCCTGTTTTCCATAACCGTCCTACCTTCACCCCATGGCCAATGTCATCCAGCACGTTGTAGTCAATGGGCTTGCGGATGTAACGCACAGGCCTCTCCGGATTGGCTGGGGCGATGATCTTGTGCGTGCGAGAGGTGTTCTTATTGGTCGTTAGGATGCCAATCTCTCGCCTGGCCACCTTCTCCTTGTGGATGTCCACTGTCTGACAAACAAAAGGAGGGTGGAAACAACGTCCAAGGTCAATGTGTGTTTCTATACCAGAGCTAATTCAAATACAAGAATGTTTTAAAATCTCTGAAGAATGCAAGAATTGTGAGAAAAAGATTCATGAAAATGTTTAAATAAATGGTGTATCACCCTGGAAACATTAGTCACGCAACCATGGTTAATTAGCATATTAACAGTAATCCCATCTTGTCATGCACAAATTAAACACATAATCTTGTGTAACCACTGCTAACCATGTGCTCCTGTATGAAATCATGTGTATCCATGTAAAAATGTCAAAAACAATCTCTACATCTTGATACTCATTGTTTACTCTTATGAACTGTGCTCTAAATTCACAAATTGAATTCTACATTTGCTCATTTTTGCCTGATGAATGAGTCACATGCAAATGATAATTCAGACATTGTGTGTAAATTATTCCTATGTAACTATGTGTATATTGTTAATATGTAACATTGTATGCACACCATGCATGTAATTTATACACTATGACTCATACTTGTGATTCAGTGCAATATGATTCATGTGTGATTCAGTAAGTAAATGACTCATGTGGAAGGTGTGATTCTAATCACCTGTACCTGTGTGACATCAAGTACAAACTCACCGCCCAGCCTGAGGCCTGGAATTGAGACTGTCGCTACGGTTTCATTTCACTTCACATTTTACAAACAGATCATGTCAAAAACAATTTCACAAGAAATCATCCCTGTAAAGCGTGACAAATGCAGCGGCGCCTTAATCTGGTTACACCGCTCGCCGCTGATCATTCTGAAGGATTAATAATGAAAAAAAAATATATTAAAGCTGCAGTCCCCGCTAAAGGGAAACTGTCATAATTGACAGTGGCAGAAGAAGAGAACAGGGTTTTAAATGAAATGGTTCCGAGCACTGCAGCTGTTTTTGGGTCAGCGGTTCCAAAAACAGTGGCAGGTCTACGCTGTACCTTTGACGCTAGCTTACCTGTGAGGTGTGGTTGGAGGAGGACGCTAGCTTACCTGTGAGGTGTGGTTGGAGGAGGACGCTAGCTTACCTGTGAGGTGTGGTTGGAGGAGGATGCTAGCTTACCTGTGAGGTGTGGTTGGAGGAGGACGCTAGCTCACCTGTGAGGTGTGGTTGGAGGAGGATGCTAGCTCACCTGTGAGGTGTGGTTGGAGGAGGACGCTAGCTTACCTGTGAGGTGTGGTTGGAGGAGGATGCTAGCTCACCTGTGAGGTGTGGTTGGAGGAGGACGCTAGCTCACCTGGAGGAGGAGCTCAACTGTGTAGGAGGGCTAGCTTACCTGTGAGATGTGGTTGGAGGAGGACGCTAGCTCACCTGTGAGGTGTGGTTGGAGGAGGACGCTAGCTCACCTGTGAGGTGTGGTTGGAGGAGGATGCTAGCTTACCTGTGAGGTGTGGTTGGAGGAGGATGCTAGCTTACCTGTGAGGTGTGGTTGGAGGAGGACGCTAGCTCACCTGTGAGGTGTGGTTGGAGGAGGACGCTAGCTCACCTGTGAGATGTGGTTGGAGGAGGACGCTAGCTCACCTGTGAGATGTGGTTGGAGGAGGATGCTAGCTCACCTGTGAGATGTGGTTGGAGGAGGACGCTAGCTTACCTGTGAGATGTGTTTGTAGGAGGACGCTAGCTTACCTGTGAGATGTGGCTGGAGGAGGACGCTAGCTTACCTGTGAGATGTGTTTGGAGGAGGACGCTAGCTCACCTGTGAGATGTGTTTGGAGGAGGACGCTAGCTCACCTGTGAGGTGTGTTTGGAGGAGGATGCTAGCTTACCTGTGAGGTGTGGTTAGAGGAGGATGCTAGCTTACCTGTGAGGTGTGGTTGGAGGAGGACGCTAGCTCACCTGTGAGGTGTGTTTGTAGGAGGACGCTAGCTTACCTGTGAGATGTGTTTGTAGGAGGACGCTAGCTCACCTGTGAGGTGTGTTTGTAGGAGGACGCTAGCTTACCTGTGAGGTGTGTTTGTAGGAGGACGCTAGCTCACCTGTGAGATGTGGTTGATCGAGGATTCCATGCGCCGCAGCTGGGACGCCTGTATGTCGAGCATCTGCAGAACATTGTTGGCCAAGGTGTTGATCAGGTACGCAACGCTGGCCAGGGACTGGGTAGTGTAGTTTTTGGTTTCCTCGAGGGCTCTGTGCTTATCGGGTGACTGAGGAGAGAAGGAGAGGAGGAGGGGAATCAACATCTCTAAAAGGCTCACTTCAGCCGAACCAACTGCAGCCAAATTCATCTTTGCGCAGCTCACAAGAACACCGTCGCAATGGCAGGTTCACATAGAGTCTGTGCGTGGGAATCGCGGCCCCCAAAGCAAGCCCACGGCAACAGCAGGAAGGGAAAGCGTCTGCCTGTGATTTTACTCAGGAAAAACACTCAAAGCCGAGGCAGTGACGAGTGACACAGCAGGTAACCAAACTAGCTGGAGGAGTAACACGCTCTCCGGCTCAGTCACATTCGGAACAGGACCGTTAAGTCACACTGTAATTACAATATGGAACAACATACATTGCAGCATGTGGAAAATCGTTACACAAGGAAGTCATGAAGTTTTTTTTTTTTTTTTTTTGCCAAGACACTTGACACACTTGTCAATTCAGCAGACTAGAACCATTACGCAGCCCCATTTTGAAGCTACGGTGTGTGATATACTGCTGGAGAAAACACAGCCTCGTGGCACGTGACCAATGCAGAGTAAGGGTTATGGAGCTGGGCTTCGGACTCAGAGGTGGTGGGTTAACATTTAATGAGAGCACTTAATCCACATTGCTTCAGTGAAATATCCAGCGGTACCAGAGGATCTGGATAAGGGTGTAGATAAGCTAAATGCCTAAATGCAGAGGAGAAGGATGCCGCACATTCACAGATCAGCTCTCAAACGGACTGAAAATGACCCAATGCCTGCAGCCCATGTGCTACGCTATGTCAGGCAATGCTGCACACCTGTCACACCTGACAAGGTGCTTCTCAGCTCTTAGTCTGAGGTCTGTTCAATCTCTGACGCAGCCTCTCAGAGACAGACCGCTGTGCGAGCAGCTCAAAGGATGGCATTCACTCCCATGGAAAGTGCCGCTAGCAGACAGTAAGTTGAGAGCCTCTAGGGACTGCTCAGAACCTACCTGGCTGTCTGGGTTCAGAGTCCAGTACAGCCCTCTCTCTCTCTCACCCCCTCTCTCTCTCTCTCTCACCCTCTTTCTCTCTCTCTGTGCTGGAGTCAAACCCAGCACTGCATAGCACTTTCTGAATATTATGTTGGCATGCAGAGAAAGAACTTTTTTAAATATTAATACCTACAAGTTGCAACCACACTCCAACAGTGAGTGTCCGAATGCAGGCCTAAGATTGAGAATTATTTAATGCACAGAAGCAATGCAGAGGATGTGGCCCCCCACCCCACCTCCTCACCCCCGCCCTGCGGTGTGAGTGTGTCTGTATCACACACCTGCATGGGAACACACAGGAAGCGTACCCAAATTGATATGCATTCTGCACAGCCATCCAAGGCTTCAGGACACAAACACACGAATGATGAAGAGTGATGAAACACTCAATTTTCTTCTGATTTGCATTCCCGTTCCGTGTGAGAGGGGGCAGATCCCCTTCATTTGCATAGTGAGAGCACAGAGAGCATAGCCCATAATCACAGCCTCAGCAAATCTTACTCTGCAAATTATGCTTTTTCCTCCAGTGATGGCAGCTCTGGTGTCAATAAGCTGGACATTAGCACGGCCAAAAAATTAAGCGACAAACACGGGAGTAATAACGTACGGAAGTGTGTGATGTCACACTTCCGAACGGGGTAGGAGTGGGATATCCAAGTCACGGACTCGCTGCCTCCTTAGTAACCAGCTGCATAGCAACGGAGTCGAAGGGGCAAAACATTCAACTGCTGAAATACAGGCGGCAGTCCGTCCATTGTAATGGACCGCTGGCTCTTTATTTGCAACACAAATAAAAACAAGGATCAGACATGTGATGAGGATACAATGAGAGGCCACAGAGGCCAAACAGCTCTGCAGAACGGCACACGGCTGAACACACCAGCGAAACAAGGCGACCACGCTCACTAATCCCCAGCTGGGTGACCAGCCAGGTGACTTTAGACACGATTAACTTTAATCTTGGAAAATGTGAAAAGAGTAATTGCTAAGGGTCTTTCCGGTGGCGCACCAAATAAAGGCACATGCTCATACTGCAGCAGGGCGTACCCCAGCTTTGAACCCCAATAGTGTTATAAGCGGCTAAGACCGAACCCTCACACTGGTGAGGCAAGGCTTAGTTTGCTGGGGAGCAATCGAGGATATAAGGGTTGATCTCATGAGCCTCGGCTTTCTGATGACCTCCTTCAGCCCTATGGGCACCTTAGCGTATGCTGATCCCAAGCTGCTTCCACACCATACGAAACCCATGCTTGGTGTCGCATCTGAAGTATGACAAACCGTGAGGGCTAGTAGCCAAAGCTCATGAGGGGAGTCAATAGTGAGGCTCACAGTGGGTGAGACTGGCCGTTCAATTCAGGTTGGATGGAAAAAAAAATAAACACCCTTTGAAGAGGAGGCAAAAACCAACTGAATCAAACAATTTCAGACCGGTGACAGTCACGCCCATGATGAGGTAACCTTTTGAAACTCGGCCATCAATAGAAGGACACGTCATATCTAGCAGACATGCTCCCATTCAAATCTGACATGAGACTCGGGGCTGGAAGGTATGGTCACTTCTGCACCAGATACGCAGCCATCTGGACATGCTCGGCTTGTATATCTACATTTTGTTTGCCATTTCTTGTATTATAATGCAAAACATTCACACATACTGGGCTCAAATCCCCAGCACATAAGGAACACTCTCATACGACTGATGATTAATCCTGTCAGACGGGCCTCCATACACGGGGCTTGGCTGTCTAAGCTTGGCAGTATTTCACATTAACCCCTGAATGCCCAGTGGGTGTGGTAAGACAGCACTGTCTCATCTACCTTACTCATTTCACGCATCAACTGAAGCTACCATGGCAAGCATTATCAACTCTGGAGACAATACAGCTCAGGTACGGATTTAACAAGGAGTGGTTGGCTGTAGGGAAGACGCTGAGTGTATTGTGCGTTTGTGTACTGACAACTCATTCTTTTAAGCTACCAAAAAAAAATATACAATCTTCGATCTTGAGCTGGTGCCAACTCATGTTCGTGACACAGTCTTGGGGTATAAGCATCTTGGCTGTACAGCCAAAAAATAATTGGAGTGCCAATGCTGGTGCATGCAACACCGAAGGTCAACAAAGACAACTTTTTACAACTAAAACCAGGATCTTTAACGTAGGAAGTACAATGCTGACTACGTTTTTAGAAATATTTTACATAAGACCAGTACTGACATTTCAATACCCACATCCTGGGGAAATGGTTTTTATTATCTGCTCTGAACTGAAATTAACCAGCTGGAATAATAAAGATCTGCAGTCAGATATCAGTCAGATCCCCTCCAAATGTTCCATCCCAGTCAGAACGGCACCCAATCTGGTCTCACTCGCAGAACTGTGGAGAGCCCATCGCAGACCCTTAGCACTGCCCCCCCCCCCCCCCCCGCCCTTGCCATCTGACGCCCGGGGTAAAACAACACTGTCCTCATTTCTTCCAAAAAGCATACAGTCACTGAAGGGGAAACGGAGTATTCCCAAACTGCCACTTGAAGGCAATCTTTTCATTTAAAAACATTTACAAGCAATGTAGTTCACACGTTCTTACTACCACGCTACTAAATACATAATTCTTCGGACTACAATGTCACTTTAACCTTTATTTGACTACATAAGTCGACCGGCAACTTTCTACAAGGCAGTGCCCCCACCTCTGTGCCAAGGCACTGAGGAAGAGAGCCCCCTACTGGCATACTAACATCACTTTCAGCAGCAGCCTCGTCTATCCAAGTGGTCTCCCGACCAAGCCCACACCTGTCTGGATCCAGCTGTTATATGAAGGCTTCAGGGTGGTGCAGTTGCTGGTTCTGTATGTACGAATATACTGGCATGAGTCATAAATGTGGATCAAATTCTCTTTACCCATCTCTGGACCGCTGCCTCAAAGGGCAGTACAAGAATCAGTTTCTCGTGTACAAGGATTAGGGTGTATTGAGTTAGGAGTTAATCGGTCATTTATTTAGTTCATTTAGATTTTGGTTTTACTCATGGGATGAGTATTAAAATCATTAAACGAATGTCCCACAATGAAAGAAAATTGAGAGCATCTTGTCAAAGCACAAAGGGATGTGAAATACACGCGCGCACATACACGCATGCACATTGACACACGCGCACACACATACACACACTCACGCGCTCCGTCTCTCTGCCTGTGCTGTCAGAGGACGACTGGAGCAGCGCTAATCCTGACCCAGTTTAAACCTCGCCTTCTCCTGCCTGTGCTCACAGCTACAGCATGACAAACACAGGAGCTGCGTCTGCCGAACAGGAGATCCCGCCTTCTACAAACCAGCACTGCCACAGAGCTGAGCAGCACGCGCCTGCAACTCAAAAACACAGAGCCCGGATCCAGCGGGTGCACCCCAACAGCGCTCTCCAGTAAAGCTCCGTATATGGGGGCCTGGGGAATCAGTGTTCTCGACTGTATATTGTGATACTTAATTTTCTGATATTGCTATTTTTTTTTGCAAAAGAGTTTAACTTGGTGTAACTTCAATTATTTAAAAAAAAAAAAAAAAAAAAAAAAGGAGGCTAATTTCTGTGTAAAAACAAATGGCACCTTTTGACACTTGATTTTGACCAAAAATGTTGTCATAAGACAAACAGCCGCACCATTTATCACAGTCAAATAAAACCAAAGCCCCTAAACAATATTGTGTTATTATTAAGTATAACAACAGAAATAAATAGCAGTATCAAAATGACTGGAAACACTCAAATCGTGACCATCAGTAATGCATTGTAAATCCATGGTAACTCCTAGATAAGGCCAGGATAAGGCTGATAGGCTGACAGCCCAGTCCTGTGCCTCACCCTCCCTCTTCATCTCTCCTCCTCTCCCTCGCGCAGCGCGCTCGGCTCCAGCCCGTCACTGTCCCCGCAGAGAGAACAGAAGCTTCTTCAGGCTGTTTACTCAAACTGCTCCCGCACTGTAAACACAGCGGAGCGCCTGCCTCCAACGCCGCGCCACGCCGCAGCGCAGCGGAGGGAGGAGGAGCGGGGCCAGCCACTGAGAAACACAGAGGGCTCACAGGCCTGCCTTCTGACAGACCCAGCGTGTGGCGCACTGATTATATAAAGAACACCACTGCTAAATGACTGGTGTACTATTCATCTGCAAGCCCAGGTTTGAGCGTTTTGTTTCGGGTGTCATGGCAAAGTTCATTTTCACTGCAGCACTGAATTGCACCGCTGCTGTCACATGCTAAATGTGTGAAATTTAAGCCGGATAGTTCTGAAATAAACACTGCAGCATTCCCTCAAAATGATGAGTAATATGCCCTGTTTTGACTGTTTTGCCATGAGTTTGGACCAATAAAACAAAGCTAAACGTTTTTAAAAGACTTTCGCAGATTTTCCAACAATGAGAGAACCCCTCCCCCCCGATGCAGAGATGAGATGCTGGAAAAGCTGAGGACTAATTCAGCCTAACTTCCATGACCGGGACGCTTTTGTTCACCTTGCTTTTGATGTTAGCACCATTGTCATAAGAAAGTTTATTTTAAAAAGGAATAAAAGCATACTGCAGACAGACTGTAATGCAAGATCAGACACAATGAACAACCGCAAATCTTTACATTATACTGATATGCTTTCAGCGGAAACACAGCCTCTAAAAGCACAGAGAGATAACATGGATCATCTCTCACTCCACTTTGCTGAGAACCTCCCCAGCCAGACACAGATAAGGCTTCATGTTGTTAGCGAGTCTACCGCAACATTCGCACTCCACAATGACCACAGAACATTTTATTCCAAAAGCGCTGGATGGAAGATGATCTGAGATTTACAAAAGCAAGTAATCTACAGATTTAGCTTAAGACGTGCCAAAACATTGTAAAAATAACTAAGTTAAAAACGCTGAACAATTAATTTCACAGAGGTTTAATGGCTTTCAAGACATGCTTTTGGCACATTTTGGATGACTTAATTCGCACTCATACAGTCATAACAATACTTCAGATCCTAAATCCTCTACAGGGTCTAGGGTTGGCTTGAAGTTAGGAGAGATTAAAAAAAAAAAAAAAAGAAGAAAAAATTGATTTAGGAAAAAATTACTTCAGAGTTCCTGGTATGTTTTTCTTGAACGTCCTATTCTTCTACAAGTCTAAAAATGTGCTACAAGGCTGACTCACCTATCCAGAGCCCAAGGTGACTTTTTGGCCACTTTTGGTTCACCACAGCCAGGTCACAGTTCAAAGTGTTAAAATAGGGGGGAGGGGGATGAGGTGAGTATTTTAACATGGTGCATTTCCCGCTCTCCAAGGCGGGTTCTGCCAGGGTGTCTGAGCCAGGTGGTGAGACCAGTGGGAGCGTGCTTGGCACACTCAGGTGAGATTTATCCCTCCACTCACTTTGATTCATTGTTTTGCTGGATGGCTGAGACAAGAGGGGGACAGGGGGAGGGAAGGAAAGGGAGCTGGAGAGAAACAGTGGGCGTGTGTCTCTATCCATTAACCATTCGCAGATGCTGAAATCTGGCCTGTTTCACCTCCACAGAACGGCTTTTCCGGGAACCGTCTCTCTTCCTTAAAAAAGAGTCATGGACACGCTGCGGGCCCTGTATGTCTGAGCACAGCCTTTAATCAGAGGCACCCCAATGTGACTCACGATAGATGCTTACGCTTTAATAATAAAGGGCAAGGCAAAACAAGCCACACCCCACAGTGAGTCCGCATTTACAATTCGGCAACGCTGAATATTCTCTATTCTCTCTACGCTGCTGAGAACGCTTCCTCCCAATGCACGACCCAAAACAAGACACTTGCTGCGAAAATGATTTCTGCGGGTGGCTGGTATGGGTGCAGTTCGCAGAGGGGGGCGACCACAGTAACGTTTCGATTGGAGGAAAGTTTGCAAATTTGTATGCAAATGCTCGCAATTTATGGAGAGATTATTACACCATGCTGTTAAGTCAACATGCTAATTATAGTAGATGCTTAGTACGAATACTAATCTGCTTATTCCTCCTTTGACAGGAAGATATACCACAAAATGTTATTAACTAAGACAGAAAGGAAGTGAAAACCAGTGTCACTGAATATGCATCTTTTACAAGCGTATTATTATGAATATTAATGCCCCCCGCCCTTCCCCACCCACTCTTGCACTCCTCAAGCACAGCTTTGTAATTTATCTGTTGTTTTTTGTGTGTGTGTTCTGGTGGAGTGCTTTGGCTACACTGTCTAAAGCCATGCCAAAACACAGGAACAGAGGGAGGGAGGGAGGGAGAGAGAGGGAGAGAGACAGACTAAAGTGGACTAAAGCTTGAATAATAATTGATTTTGGGCGCTTCTTCAGCCAATAGTTTTGAGAGCCTGCTAGTTTTGTCAGACGCAGCCTTACAAACCTCGGCGAAGCTTGATGTACCCAGCACATGTCTATGTTACAACATTCCCATGTCAGGGCTTGAGTCCAGAGACACCCAGCTAAGCAAACTCTTCCTCTGGAATGCATCCAAGCCACTACACCTGTATAACTAAGGCCAGTCTCCTCCGCACAGCCACGAGCAAATATGAATTTCCACAGTACAAATGTTATTGTCTTTTTTAAATGACTAACCACTTATCACCTCAATATTATAGTATTTCCTGCATAAAGACAACATACAAATTCAGTCCATTCAAAAGGCAAGCCCCACAGATCATTCCACACAGGGGATGATGGGAAGATGTAGACAGAGTCGTAAATGTTACAGATATTTTTGTAAAAATGTTAAACAACAGTGAACACCCATAGATGTTAAGATGCATATAGGTATTGATAAAACTTTGTGGGGTATCTGTCATGTTTCTCAGTATTTATTGAACTGAATGGACCGTGGAACTCTGTCTATATAATAACCTTACCCACTATGAGCTGAAGAGAAAAGGCCATTCACCATGATGGACCTGTACTCAGAGAGGCTCTGTGAGTAACAGGGCTTGCGACAGTAGGTCCTTAGACAGGATCACACACACACATGGAAACCGAGCTTGGAAGGTGCCTCCATTCCGGCTCCAGCACAAACCAAAGCAAACATTAGCAGCCTCTGGCACGACGGCGCAGCGAGCGGAGCTTCATCCAATCCCGAGCATGTAATTAACAATCTGCAGATGGCTGTCTAATCTCAGCCTTCCGCTCCCCTACCGACTAACGGCACACTGCAAACGGCACGAGCCTGCGCCCCTTCAGTTTTAGGAGGCTCCCTTTCCCTCTTAGAGAACACCCCACTCACTGCGCTCCACAGAAGCATTGGGCTTGGTCTGTCCATGTCAAAAGAGGAGTGCTTTAGACCAAATCAGCCATCCAAAGTCAGCCGTCAGCAAAGCATTCACCGCCTGATTTACAAGCCTGGCTCACTTTGATGTGAAATCTGGATGGGTCATTCGGAGTGAAATCGACATCAAAATGGCACCCCCATGCAGAAGATGCTTAGAAAAACATATCAAAGAACTGCTGAGATGTGTTTGCTGTACAAATGTGTTTCAATTATTTTACTGAAGCTTAATCTACTGAGCTCATCTGCAAAGACCCGTTTGCCTCCCTGTAGTGTTGCAAAGTTTAAAGGTTGACAGGTCAGTGAAGGTATGGCTATTTTAGCCATAAACATTCATTTTCTAGCTTCCTTTTAAAATGATTTACCACATACTTGGATGTACGCTCTTGCTTAAGTTTAAGATGTAATGTAGCTATTCCAACTGTAAATGAAGGCATTACTTTTTCCAACCAGTGTCATGACACTCTATATCACTGTTTCAGGAGTATGTCTGAGTAAAAGCCAAATATGGCCTTCAATTAATTATTTACAATCACAGTGAATTCTGCACCAAACATACCTGTGCACAGAGCTCTGCACCTGCAGTATATTCACCCCTCCTGTCTGACTATTGACCACATCACAGCAGAACTGGTCTCAGAACGCAGACGGTCAGACCTCAAGACACTCTCTCGTTACTGTGCGAGAAGAGTAATTACAGAAGCTGGATTACCACTCTAGGGACAAGCCACCTTATACATCTGTCATATTCTCAACAGGAGGTGTGCTTTTCAGTTTGAGTCACTACCTTGACCCAGAGAAATTTCAACTAACAGCTTTACAGCCGTCTCTGGGTTGATATGATCAGTCAGAAAATATCGATTTAATCCCAAAACAGGGCCTTTTTTTTTTTTTTACTCTGAACTGCAAAGTTTTTGTTGGGCTCATAGCTCAGAAGCACAAATCTGGCAAGCAAGGCTACAACAGAATGAGTGCTGACAGAAGAGGCGAATTATTTCACTGCTGACAGCTGGCATACTGCAGGAACGTGAGGAGCGGTTTATTTAAGGGGTACTAAGAGTGTGGCAGCTCAGGGAACCCTGGCAAATTTAAGCCCAGCCTACCCCTGGAACGGGGAAAAGCCAAAGCGAAGAGATTTACACACAGTGAGAAATTATTAACCAAGAATTCTGCACTTTTTCCCCTCTCCAAAGATCGGGCTGTTCTTGATTTCCTTCGGTTGCGCTTTCCCAAAGAACATTCAGATTCAGACTTCAGCTGGACTCTAAATGTTCCACCTTCAGTGCGAGCTGAAAATCCTTCCATGCAACTTCAAACTCGGGCTGCACAGTACAAAAAAAAACAACACAAGAATCCCTCAGCCCTCCCGCTCCCTTTCCACCGTTCGTAGGCGGGAGAGCAGGTTGAGCAGGTGTCTGGCTCTGCGATGGCCGTTTCACACCAAACACAGGCCAATCCACACCAGCTTCTGAGTGGGCGGCACAGCCTGTCGGAACGTTGTGAGCGAATATTTCTCCCTCTCTCCTCTCTCTCTCCTCTCTCGCACATGGATTCCTCTCTAGGGTCCAACTCAGACACACAATTACTTCATCCGTTAAACTGCGGCAAAAACCAGTGGACCGCAGGGATTTTGTTAACTGAGAATTTTCCATCATTTATCGATTTTTTTTAAAAGCTTTGACGGATAAATCCAAAAGTCACCTGTTATTCTGACTGACGAATAGGGCTATACAATATACGGAGTCTTATAAAACACATAATACCACTCCTACTTGCTGGCCAAGTATTTGACAGTGCATTTGGGTAGGATATCAAAATTTTATCCATTAGTGAAGACAGTCAGTAATGCAACTGCCTACTTTTAACAGGGCAGCTTTAAGTTACTTATTTTTAAGCACAATTAATTTACACAACTGTACATCCTGATGGCATCACCATGTACTTCAGAGTCAGAAACCACAATGAATGCAAACACAGAGACTTTTCATATTTCATAAGCTAAATAATTTGGCTGGTTTAAAAAAAGCCAAGTTTGAAACAAGTTTAATAAATGTGAATCCCCAAACAGGTACTGTTAAAAATGTAGGTAATTGGTAAACAAAAAAAGATGTTGTTTATTGTGGGACCCTTGGGTCAGTTTCTGGGCCAAACTATTTTTGTTTTCTGTAAGTACACCATTGAATTTCCAACACAATCTCAGGATGTGCACTGAATATGACTCCTCCTCGGCTGTATCACTGAGGGAAGAACAAAGCCTAAAATAAGACTGAAATCCTCAAACTTGTGCAGCTGCACTGAGTGTCTACAGCCTGTTTGAGGAACTGCAGCTGAACTGCTGCAGGAAAAAGATCCGTCTCCAGACTGACATTTTACTTTGAAGGGAAAATCCAGAGAAAATGAGCTCATGGTCTCTTGCTGAGGCCCGGAGAAAACCCTAACTGGATCATCACTATGGCATCGACTTTGGATTTGCATTTCAGAAAAAAATATAAAAAAAAAAAATACCAAGGCTTTTCTGGATACACGGGACAAAATAATCTATATCATTTTAGCCTAATACACAAATTTATGTATTGAATTTACTATCTCATCTTAACATTACCATGAATTAGGGCCAGTAGATGACACATTTTTAAAAATTCACTTTTATACAATTGCTGAAATGAACAGAGGTACTTTTGAGGTGCCCAGTTCAGAGATCTAGATCAGCCTACCCTTTGGATTTTTTTTTTTTTTTAAAGTTCCATTTTTTTAATGGGCATCAGATAGTCAGAAGGAGACAAACCATCTAGATCTTGTAACTGCACACCAACACTAGATGCACTGGAGACGATTACTCAGAGTGCCAATCATGTGAAAATGCTGACATCTGACAGAGATGTTGCTGTAAAAGAGAGAGAGGAAAGTGGAAGTAGGAGCAGAGGACAGCGCTCGGACCCACAGCTCCTCGTGGCTGACAGGCCCCTGGCAGTCCTCGTGATGTAGTGGAAAACGCAGCCCAGACTCCCAGTTCTGTAAACAAACACCACTATAATGCTAATCTGAAACACTGAGCATGCTGAAACACGTTCCATTATAACCGAAAATCTCATCTGTCATTGTGTGCGGTGTAACATTTGCAGCGTACGATAATTCAGAGCAAAGGTATACCTGACCTTTGATTACACTCTGATACTTGACTGCGAGCGATTTCCAAGCAACCAATTTCTCACACAGCAAAAGCAGCAAGAGCATCAGTCTAATACAAACACAAATGCATCCCATAAGCAGAAGTAATGCAATAATGAGCAGATCTTAAATCCATTAGAAACACTTCATTTCCTGCGATTGCTGGGTGTGTTTTTATCCACTTATGGCACAGAAATAACCGCACTGTTTTGCTTCTGCTACATTTAATTTCCTCAGACTATAATATTCCAAAAAACATCAATTATTTGCTTGATTGGCAGAAAGCCTAATCTGGAACAACCTAGACTACATTTCATCCTGTTCTGCTGGGTACACATCAAACTTTGTGGTTACTTCAGGCTATGTTTATTATGCATCTACCTTTATTTAAGCAGGTAGGTCAACTTAAGTCAGTTCTCATTTGCAGTGATGTGTGGGAAAAGTTGGCACGGAATGCAGCCAAGCAGTTAGAGGAACAATCATTGGCTGGCAAAATGCAGAGAGAGTCTTTATGAGAAATTCACCACAACAAGGCCATGGGGAACTTTAATGACCAGATATGGACCCGGAATGGGGAACATGCTGCAATAAGTTTACCTGGATTTAAAGGGATCCGCAGTCATGCAAAATAATAATAATAATAATAATCTGTAAAGTTTAATAATACATGTGTAAAGATGGAGCACTCTATAAGTGCTATTATTTTACCTGTGTGAATACCTGGTGAATAATTCATCAAAAAGAAACTACATTTATTGGCACAAAAGATTACATAAGATGTAAATTTGTCCCTATATGCCAACCACTACAGTATCCCTTAAACCTTTTTCTGCATTGTTTGAAATAGGTCCTTGAGACAATTTAAAAATGTTTTTATCTGTGTTACAATGAAAGAGATGCATAATTAATTACATGGTTTTTATCCAAAGCATAAATCCCAAACAGGACTGTTTCAGGGTTGAATGGGTGTGCCTGATCTCCACTGAACACTCATTAATTTACTTGTGATTGGAAGTCCCTCAAGTCGAGACGCAATTTTGTGTTCGCTCTCCTGCCCAATACTGTTAACCTCAGCAGGCTGGTGAGCCGAGGTTAACACGGCTAATTATGACCAAAGTACCAGGCAGCTGTGGCAGAGATCCACGTGTTGAACAGAAGGATCAAGGCAGAGCAACTAGGCATGCACAAACCAGAAACTGGAGCCAGCGATAAAGCAACCAAGTAGCCAAAGTCTCAACAGTCACATATTGGGTGAGGTTTGAGTCACTAATTGATGGTTGCAAATTTTGGCAGAGCTTATGCATTAAATTGAGCCTCAAATTGTCCAAAACCTAAACCTAAACCATGAGTCAGCGATGAGCATTTGGTCACTTTTAGGTGGGGAATTCATACAGATATTACATAATAATGATTCATTCTTTGTGCTGGAAATATACTTGACATCTTTTCCTTTAATGCAAGTTCAAAACATTCAGCCTACATTGGAATTAGGGGTACTTTCTTACACTGGCATAACTGGTCAACCATGTGGTGTTCCTGTCTGCCTGGTGGATTTTAGAGAAATGAAACACAAAACATTAAAAATGCTGAACTGAAACAAAAAGGATAAGAAATAGTAGAATGCTGGGAGTAAATGGGTGTACTGTTCTCAACTCTAATGATTTATTGTGCTAAAATTTCATAAAGTGTAGGATAATTTTATGTGATAAAGAGCATAACTTTCAATAGTGAATACAGCGCTTAGCTGCAGCTATTGCCAATACATTAAATCTCTGGCCAAGAACTGGACTTTATGGTTGTTGACTGAATGTTGCCAACTTTGGTTTTTCATTCTCTCAAGTATACAATTGGACATGTTTGTCCCCACATATCTTTACACTACCACTACTGTTATCAACAGTTTTGCAGTGTCAAAGTCATCTTTAGCCTGGTGTAGCAGTAGAAATTCTCACATACACATTTAAGACTCCATGCGTGCTTCACATCTGATAGGTTCTGGGTGCCCCAGTAAATCTTGAACATACGTGTAGAATATTGACTGAGCCGACCGACACTCTCCACACTAAGCGACTAGACATGCGCACTAACCTGATAATGAATGGATCGGTCTGTGCTCAAATGGAGACTGGTTTGGTTTCGGGCATTAGCTGGGTAAGGTTTATTAAAAGTAATTAAGACCTTTAGTTTTTATTAAGCTTAGCACAAAAACAAGCATCGTTCACACACAGGTCATGACAACCAAAGACCACGTCCAAATGTGTGCACATGCGCACAGTGAGGGCTCCTCAACGATCGATAATCCCTAATTTGAAATAAAGCAGTGTGCTTTACGACATACATACATTCTTAATTGATCTTATATTAACTGAATACCTGAACACACACCTGGAGTGTCTTTCAATGCAGAAGAGGTAGAAGAGCGAAATTTCACCCAATTATTTAAGAATATCAAAGCACATACTCCACACAACATACTATCCGAAAAGGTTTTTTCTAAACTCTGGACGGCGAACGTCACCAAAAGCAAACCAGATACAACACGAATGCGTAACGATGCACCTCCGCCACAGTCACGGTGTGCAGCACCAGCCTTACTGCTGAAAAGGTAAAACAGTACAATAGTTTAACAAGTTAATAAAAACGTTGAATTACGATGTTAAAGTGTCTGCACATAAGAGCTAGAAGTTATAAAAGCATTCAGTTGAAGGCAGTACTTCTAAGTTTGAGTGGGAAATAGCACGGATAGAAACCAGCTTCCAAACAATTACTTTCCCTAAGTTAATGTTACCAAAAAACTTAAGGTTAGCTTGCAACTTCTCACGCCCCCAGTAATTCCCCTCGTCAATTCTATTCCAGCTATAACGTTAGCTCCGAGCTCGTAAAATTTCAATATGGCTATCATGCTAGCTAGCCATTTAGGACACAGCAAACTAGCATAACGTTACTTCGTCAGCAACATAGCTGTGCATGTAATTGTCATTGGGATGAACAACTCGTATAGTGCTAGAAATACCACGTTAAGTTAGCAAACGATCTTGGGGATGCTGAATATTCGCGAAAGCACCACCAAGCTCTCGGTAACTGCATCCCGAGCGATATTTTCGCCCGCAAATCATAGCTATGGAGATACTTCTTCAGCCACAACAATGCCGAGTGTGTCCGCAAACCCTTGCATTGTGTTATGGTTGAAACTGTTCCGTTTATTTAACCACGGAGAGAAGTAGTGGCTGACTGAGTGTCGAGCATCTGCACATACGCTGTCAAAACAGCATTACCGCGCAGTAAAGTGTATCATGTTGGGTCGCTGTATCTCCATAACACAGCCCAGCGATAACCCGGATCAGCCACACAGTGAAGAACCCAAACCACCAGCCCCCGCTCCGCTACTCGTCAAGTGCAACGTACGCACCGCGGTGTCGCCAACAAGTTTGAACAATGTCCATTCGGTTACCTGAATGTAGTTGTTTTCACAGTAATCCGCGACTCTTTCGAGATTCGTGAAACTGTCCAGCAAAGCTCTTCGACCTGCCGGAATCTCCTCTTCCAACAGCATCTGTAGCTCCGCCATCTTTACATCTTTTAACGCACTGATGCACGAGCGCTCTCGCGCAGGAAACAGTAGGGAATACTATTTCCGCTCCTCCTACGCGCTCCGGGAGAACAAGCGCTGCAGCGGCGGCCGGGAGGCGTGCGCTGCGCTGCGCTGCGCCTACAAACCGGAGCTAATGTTCTCCATAAACAAGAAACAGCTTATTCTGTCACCTGCTGAGTTTGTTTGTTTTTTCTTTTCATTTAATGTGACGAGCTTGTAAGTTTAATCAAATAGACAGACTTGCACAATAGCTTTCTAGTTATGCATCTCGGCTTATCACAAGAGCTGCTTTGTGTCAGATTCAAATCAGTGTGTTTACTCAGTATAGTATGTAACTTAACTTTACAGAGCAAATGTAGCGTTGCTTACTCTTATTTGAAGAGTGTAAAATGTCATGCCTGGCTGAATGAGGCAAATTATAGATCTTAAAGAGTACGTAAGGATAACGTATTTATGCTGGGGAAGGGCAAAAGGCATCCTGTATTCTGTACTGAACCCTCAGCGTGGCCAAGACCATGTCCATCCCTTCAAACAGTACTTGTATATAAGATTGCCATTGCAGGAGTAAAGTTGGGTCAGTCTCACAACAAAGGAGAGACAAAAGTTGTCTTGGCAAAAGAGCACAAGACACCCACCCAGTGATGATGGCCACCTCACAGGAGGACTTGCACCTCTGCAATATGAAATACAGTTACATGTTCACAGCACATCTGTAACGTTTCTACATACGTAACACAGACCAAGTGTTCCAGGTTAGCTTTATTTACAAAAAAAGCAGTAAAATTCCATCGTGTCAAAAAAGTTTAAGGTGAGGGAAATTTAAGAGCCGCTCTGATCACACAGTGGTGTGGTCCCTCGAGCAGCGAGTTCAAAAGGCCAAGTTCAGCTGGAATGGTAGGAAAGGGGGTCGTTTCCATGGAAACAATGTCTTACAGCATGAAGGGCAGCCAGTTCCCATTGGGACACCAGGGTGAATTAGGCTTTGGACTCCATGTTTCAGTTTAGTAAACTACTGGACGTTATTCAGATGAAGACTCAGGAAAAATCAGAAAAAAACAATTATGAACCATTTAGCTCTCTGCTACTGGAGCTGTCAGGTCCACGTGCTGTGATTAAGGTGATTCGCCTGAAATTGCAGTCGAGCATTTACTCCATGCTGAACTATGTCAGGGGACTGTCATCTACAAAGTTGATCATCGGGGCTGTGTGTTCTGGAAGCTTCCATGGGGTTCTGCATGAGCATCTTCTCTCTCAACGAGACGGAACCCGGGACTGGAAGGGGTTAGCTCCTCTTGCTCAGAGTGATCCAGGTGTCATCTTTGGGGGTGGACACCAGTTCATACCTGGCCTCCACCACCTGGCGCTCCACCTGTTGGAACTTCAGTTTGCGCACCAGGGAGCTGAGGAGGACAGTAGCCACTGTGTAGGCAAACCTGGGGGGGACCGATGCAGCTGGGTCACATATACTGAATTTACTTATACTTTAATACACTTTACTGTGCTGTGCTGTGCTGCTCTTCCAGTCTGGTCCCTCTCTGCTTATTATTTGAATTATTGAAGAGAGAGGCTGAGCTTTCATAAATGCCATCATGGGTGGAGGTAAAATTAGGCGTTAATCAAGTGACTTTTTTGAACCAATCAAAATGTCTTGCTGCTCAAAGAAAACACGACTGGCTAATTTCACTCAAGTCCTGGTACCATATGATAGCGCTATCCATCTGTGGTCATGAAACCTCATTCTCCCATCACTAGTTAGACTTGCTTCAATATGAGACTCGAGTTATTTGTGGTGATTTTTGCATCCTTTGATGTGAGGTGCTTAATTCCTCCCCTCCATTGTTTGGTTTTCTTCTGATGAGCGATGAAGATTAATCTTTAATTATGATTAATCTTTAATTATGATTACTATCTTTAATTATGATTACTTTCATCTTCCCAATAAAAATGCATGAGGAACAGATGGAACAGTTACTTTAAAAGTAAACTCTGCCAAAGAGAAGCGGCCCGGACATAACGAGAGAAGCTTCCTGTTAGTCATTATCTGTGTGTGGGAGAGGAGAGAGCTGTGTGATATAAAGGTGTGGAGAGCTGTCAATACACGCCCATGAAATCAGGTAATCCTTCCGAAAAAAAGAAAAAAAAACTCCACAATGCACAAAAATCAATGTGGAAAAAATGGCACAAATATAACTATGGAACTGATGGGCCGTTAAAATGAGGAGTGAAAAGCCCGTGCGGCTTATCCAACACCGCAAAAGGCTGGGGGGAAATAAATCTTTTAAAACTGTTTTCAATGAGCAAATGAAACCAGCATCTCTCTGATCTACTGACTGGTATCTGCCAACTCGACTCTTTTTCTTGTCCTAAAATGATCCTGCAGAACATTTAAAACAGAGAACAACGAGGATTATGTACTGTGCTGTAGCACACACACACAGACAGACACACACACACACTCTACCTAAGCTCAGGGCAGGCCTGGTTCCCTGAGAAACCAAGCAGGGAGAAACTCCTCTCAGCTGAATCCTCCTCAAATCGATCTGGGTCAAACCTACACAAAGGAGGATGAGAGGAGTGACAGGTGAAGGAGAACAGGAACGTTCAAAACTGAACACGGGAAAAAGCAGGGATGTTCAAAACCAAACAGCTGAAGGATGTGCAGAACAGTAAGAGCTCCATGAGTTGGGAGTTCCTAAGAGTGACCCAGGTAATGCTGGGTATTCACTGTGTGAGTGCAGCACTGCTACAGATGTCACAGGTGCCTGAGACTAAATCCTCACACCGCGATCCTGTCAGCAGCGGTGCTCTCATAATGCGAGATGCTCAAAAACTCAAACACAAGCTTTCTGAGCCAATCATTATGGCGTCACAGACCCTCCTATTATTTCAAATGTGTGACTTTTTGGCTGAAAATGGTCTTTAATTGCGCTAAATGCACTGCATCTCCAATGTAAGACTCGCATACCTGTAGGGAAGAGTCCAGGTGTCTGCATCCTGCAGAACCACACCTAAAGCATAGATCACCAGGGTCTGAAACAAATCAATACGTAGCATCAGTGAATACCTAGCATTATCATTTTAGTGACAGGTTTGGCAGGACATTTGAAAAGCCTATTCAGTGCATAAATAAAGTGTTAAATTAATGCTGTGCTCCCCCATCCCAAAAGAAAAACCACCCAAAAATCAGGGTAGCCCTTAACATCACCCTCACCACGCTCAAACTGGGCACACACGTCATACGTACACGGCTTCCAGCTTTGTGAATGTTCATAATCACACAAACACACGTGAAAGAAAATTCTGTGCATATGCACAGATGACAGACAGGTGCAGTGACCACAGGACCCCAGAGTAAGAGCAGCTGAATACCTCTTTGGGAATGACGTGCTGGCCGACCTTCCCCTCAACCTCCTGTAGCTGCGCTGCGATGGGCGTCAGTTTAGCCGTCCGCACTGTCTCATTCAGAACCTGCCGACAGTACCTGCAAACACGTGCCAATAATGTCATCTGATCCCCTTTGAGTGATGTCACAGGTAGCGGGAGAGAACTCAGGTTATGGCAAGCTTATTTCCTCACATATGGAAATGAATGTTTGCTGCCCCCTTGTGGTGGGTCCCTGTACTGTTCTGACTGAATTGGAAGGGGACTGTTCCTAACCACCTTCCTTCATTACAATGAAGACATAATCATAAAGTTTGTTGCAACCTTGCCCATTATATAGCTGACCAAGCAAATCAAAAAACATGTGCGGAGCCAGCCCTGTGTCTCAGTTCTCACCGGAGCTGGGGGATCTTGTCCAGAGACACGGGCTCGTCTCCGAGGACATCCTTCAGCTCTCTGTACAGCTTCTCCTGCACGTCTTCTGAGGTTGACAGGAAGTACACCGCCCAGATGCACACTGGGAAAAAAATTAAATCACATGACAAAGACATTTATGGCTGCATGTGGGGAAAACTCTGACGTCATGTCCTTTCGTCCTTCACTGTCTCTACAAAACGTGCACAGGTGAAAACAAAGTGAAAGAAACCCAGTCAATTGTGATTAGTGAAATGAGTAAGGAGGGAATGGAGGGGAGGTGGAAAACTGTAGTATTTAAACAGTTCCAGAGTCTGGTACAGCATGAAGACGTGCCAGTGAAAGTGTCTGAGTGCACTCCTCAAGTACTTTGGTCGGATGAGTTTCACCAGAAGACGTCCACAAATTTTAACAATTACTGGTCCAAGCCAAATAGTAATTTTGGGTAAAAATACACCTTGCCCTAAATAACTTCATATTAATTCAGGTTTGTGAAAAAGCAAGGTGTAATTAGTGTGAACTTACAACACAGTAGACCTATTGATGATTGCTTCAAGAAACAGGCGGAGTTGTGCAATAGCAAAGCTTGCACAGACAGGTGTTGTTACCCCAGTGCTGCTCACTAACTTACAACTTGCAACCTCTCCTAGGACAGGTAACAAATCAATTTCCTTGTTTATATCTACAATGACAAACAAAAATTAGCTTTTTACTGAACATGCACAGGTAGCTGTTTTTGCCTCACTATGCTGCTTTTTCAGAAACAAAATTGTTGAGTATTTTAATGGATTCTGACATGGGTGAGTTAGCGGGGAGGCATAATTAGTTCTCCAGCATGGAGCTCATAGCTGGGAGTATGCCTTAGACTCACAGTTGGCAGTGATGACACAGCCAGCGAGGGTGAACACCATACTGTCCTCCATAACCTGCAGGGAAAACAAAAGATGATCCATGTAAGTCCATTCCATATAAAGCACCTAAACCTTTTAGCTTTTCGAACGTGTTCTGGCATGTGTCTCCATGTTTCTGAGTGAACTGTGGGGTCCAGGGTTAGGCTACCTGTCTCTCAGTAAGGTTGGCGTGAAGAAGAGAGTCCATGAATGCTGACTGGCTGGAGCTTCCGCCCTTCCTCTCTCTCGCCACAGACTTCAGCACCGTCTCCATCTCACAGAGCGCTGGACCGCCACCCCACAAAAACAACACAGTGCATACACAACACTTAAGATTTTCTTCATTTTCAGTGAATATTACATCAAATCAGATATCGACTGAAAAGACAATTGACCACTGCTTCAGTTTCATTCCAATCCATTTTCTTTCTCTAAAGTTTTTTGTTTTTTTGGTTTAACACAAATTCTGGAAGACCAAAATGTTATGCTTAACATGACAACCCAAAACAGAAGCTTGGGTCATGCTCACCATCTTCGTAGTGTTTTTTGCGGGTAGAACTTTTTTCCAGAGATCCGTCCAAATAGCCCCTCCCGATCTCTGACCAGATCTGCAAGATAAGCAAAGATTGCACATAAATAAAACACTAACTCCACAAATGCTCCTATAAGCATTCACACACACACCCTACATGCAGGCAAACCCAAAACGCACTCATCCACATACATGCAGTCACTCGCTCATGTTTGCATGCATTACACACACGCGCATTCACACACACAGACACACACACACACACCCTACATGCAGGCAAACCCAAAACGCACTCATCCACATACTTGCAGTCACTCGCTCATGTTTGCATACGTTACACACACGCGCGCGCACACACAGACACACAGACACACACACACACACTCAGACACACCAGGGGTCACTGCTCACCACTTCGTGATTCTTGTGGAAGCGGAGGACCTCCATGTCGTCATGGAAACGGCTGCCCATAGAGAGCTGAGTGACAGCCTTGAGGGCCAATCCCAGCAGGTGGGAACAGAGAGGGGTGTGCTGGGATTCAGGGTAAGACTGCCACTTCTCCGCCAGCTCCTCCACACGCTGACCAGCGGGAGAGAGGCGAGTAAATCACAGAGAATGGGATATGTTAGACGCTGCGTCAGTGCCATGCTCACTATACGCAAATCAGGGGACATTTCAGCGTGATACACTCCGATCTCCATTCTGTGACCGCTTTAATCATCCACATGGTGGCTCACAGTCAGGTACATATTTTCATCATGAGTAACTGATTCAGTTTGGCTTTAATGACTGAATTTCACAAATTGGGGCAGCCTGTAGTCTAGTGGCTAACGTACATGACTGGAACCCCTGAGGTTGGTGCTTCAAGCCCCAGTCCAGCTCAAGGGCTAGCAAGGCCCTTAACCCCACATTGCTCCCAGGGGCAATTGGCCCTTGGTTAGCCTAATCAACTGTAAGTCACTTTGGATAGAAGCATCATGATAATGTAATTGAAAGGAATATCAGAGCATCTGCTCAAGCAACATAAGAAACTACACCATTAATGTGTCACTGACATCAACACACAAGAGTTATTGCTCATTTTTCTTTCTTTTTGGAAGCACAAAATGGCAACAAACAGATGACTATTACCATGCCTGACAAATACACCAATTCAATTGTAAACATATAAACTGAACTATGGTGAAGCAAAGAACCAATTAGTCTCCCTAACAATGTTTAAAGGACATGAGATAGCTGGCAGCCAATAGCTTTGTTTACACTAGTCAGGGCTTGGCTTTGCAAACTAACAACTGTGAGGAGGGGAGTTAACCTACTGCACCAGGTGCACACAGGTGAAGTCAGGTGAGGACAGATTGATCCAGGTGCAGACATGTCTACAGGTATAGACAGGTGCACACAAGGGGAGCAGGTGTGAACAGGTGCGTACAGGAGCAGACAGGTGCAGGCAGGGGGTGCAGATAAGGGCAGATGCAGATGTGTAGAAAGGTGCAGACACATATAGCCAGGTAGAGGCACACCTTCAGCAGCAGAGGAAAGTTGTGTTGCAGGGTGCGGTTGATGCTGCTCTCATACACCTTCTTCCTCTTCACATTCTCCGCCGCGTCTCCGCCCAGGCTCGACTGGTAACCCAGCAACGACTTCAGCATGGTCTCAAATGAGTCCGCTACACACAGGAACATGGGGATAGGAGGAAATGCATATTAAATACATATTCTGTGACACAGTGCTGAATCATGTTCAAAGAGTACAGAGAAATGTTTTTTTTTTTTTTTTTTTACACAATTGATTTTCAATTCACCAATGCTGTCGAGTGAGTCAGACAGTTTTTATGTTCTCTTCATAAAAGAACACATTTTCTATCACTCACTGTTTGGGATAAGACCTAACCTCTCATAAAATGTAATGCCCTTGTTTTTAACGACTGTGTGAGGGGGGCTTCGGGTGGCATGTGGAATAAGGGCATGCGTTTGGTGCAGCTCTGCTGTGCTGACCCCCAGCCATGCCAGAGTACCACACTGCTAACACAACACTTTACCCTGCCTTGCCTTGTATTTAACCTTAACCTGACAGGTGTAAATGGGGCGCACATAACACATCCGGCCACGCCCGTGACCCGCTCTCTCTGTACTCACTGGTGCGGTTTGGATTGATGTGTTGCCGTAGCAGCTCCACCGAACCCAGGCTGGCGACGGGTCTGCGGCCAAACCAAAACGACGCCACTGGGCCAAACCGGTCATGCAGACTGACCAGGAACTCATGCAGGCTTCCTTTGTTCACAATATCCTGCAGGTTCCCATCTCTGAGACATGGAGGGACAGAGAAACACAAACCCCCCACTCAGGTGACTGAGTAACATAGACCACATACTTACACAGGTCAATAACATAGACTATATACTCACACAGGTCAACAACACAGACCACATACTTACACAGGTCAATAACATAGACTATATACTCACACAGGTCAACAACACAGACCATATACTTACACAGACACAGGTCAACAACACAGACCACATACTTACACAGGTCAACATAGACATACTCACACAGGACTATATATACACAGGTCAATAACACAGGTCAACAACACAGACAGGTCAATAACATAGACTATATACTTACACAGGTCAGAATAATATAGATAGACATATATATATTCACACAGGTCAACAAAACAGACCATATACTTACACAGGTCAACAACACAGACCACATACTTACACAGATCAATAACATAGACCATATACTCACTCACACAGGTCAATAACATAGACCATATACTCATACAGGTCAATAACCAAATGCATACAAGGCCCCACCCACACAGGTCAATAGGGACCATATACTCACTCACACAGGTCAAATAGACCATATACTCACTCCCAGGTCAATAACAGACACGCTTACAGGTCAATAACCAAATTTAGGGCAAATCATATACCCCACAGACACGCTTATTTGTAAGCCACACATACTTCTCCTCTGTTGGGTTGAGACCTGGGATTCCAGAGGCTCTTCTGGATGACTGGGTTAAAAAGATCAAGGAAAGTAACGTCAAAAATGTTACAACAATTCTTGATGTTAGGTAAAGGTAAAACCTGACTGTAGTCTACTAAGCGACGTTCGTGCATACATTTGTTGCAATAGTATGAGCTTATTACATGTGGACAAGTTCACTGTCTAATGCACGGCGGATGCTGAGAGAATAAGACATCTGTACTATTACTCCAAAATTCATTGTAACGTTTCATGCAGTCAAGCCTTAGGCTAGCTATAACTCGCTGGCTATTGCTAGCTACTTCCTTGTATGTGTGCCATTATTGGTTAATTTAAATGCGTGTTACCATTTCTTGTAAATGTAACATTTCGATAATACTACGTATTATGATTCCACATCTGCTTTTTACCAAGTCGATTTCGTTTGCAAGCATGAGACCTGGTAACTATCAAGTACTTACTAGTACCTATGGCGAACCTGTGCACTGAAATCGAGTTAGACAACTAACGTTAGCTAGTACGTTAAATAACAAATGCAAATAGCAAATTACCGATTAATACACAACTAAACACCCCTGAAGTTTACACACAATATGCTAGTACTTAAGAAAAACCCAATGTTTCAATATTTTTTAGTTGACTATTTTCTTTGGACTCTCTTACCGGGTACAAATACAGAACAGCGCCAACCAGGATAACTACAAATGTTACAGCAAAAATCGCGAAATCCAACATGTTTGTTGGGTTATCACAGAACTGCTTTATGTATTAAAACTACGAATACCGTTACTTCTTTCAAGTTATAAGTTCAGGGCGCTTTCTTTGCAGATGAGCCTCTGACATCACGTACCACGTCTACCACAATGAATCTATGGCCGAAGAACTCTGCGATCACTTGCGTGGCCTTGTACTGAGACTGAAACAATGCATCTCAGAGTGCATCGATCTTCTTGCTCTTTTTGGTTGCAGAAGTTCAGTTATTTTGATGAAAAACAGTACTGGTGGTAAATAACTGGGGTAGCCATTTAGGTGGAAGCAGATGGAGGCACAAACTCGACCTTTAAAGCATTCCTTTCTCTCAACCTGTTTACGTCATCTGAAGAACACCTAATCACAATACACAATAGTTTAAGTAACGAACACCAACAGTAGGTATTTTCTTGACTTGTCCTGTTTTTTACGAACATATTTTCCAGAATATTAAAAAATGTCCAGATTTGGGCGTTCCAGGCAAATTTGGCATCGCTAACGATATCACTCACACCCTTTAAACTTTCCATTAAGACAAAACATTTGAGAATGGTTGGCCATGCATAACCTGAAAGTTACCTTAATTAATCTGTGGTTAATTACGGTAACGCTTGGCTTAGATAAAGCTGTGTGTATATAATGCTGCAGGGCTTCCAGAAGGTGACAGTCAGTGATGAAGGAATTCAGTTATTGCAGCGCCACCCGCAGTTAAAATACAGGAGGTTAATGTAAACTTAACTTCTTGGAAACCCGATATCTCTCCAGATTTATCGCAAGTTATGTTTGGTGGAGAGCCAAGGTTTGTTAGTATCTCTGGACAGCTGTGTTTTAAACAAGGCCTCATTTGTTTAACACTCGCTGGCTCTACTTGTTTCTGTTTGTACTTCGTTTTTGTGGTACTGGGACCGCTGTATACAACTTCTGCAGCTGGGGCTAGACCAATGAGGGGTGAAGCAGTCTGCTAAGCTATACAACATAAATATAAAATATAAATTCAAAACAGGGCTCAATGTTTCAAGAATAAGACTGTTGACAAGTTGTTTTCCCTTTTTTCCATACTTGCTTTGATGAATGTATGGTTTCAAAAGACTTATTCCGTGGTACTATAAAGGTGGCTGCATGTATATTACCCAAAAGCCTGATTACTCATTTTTGTTTTCTAGGTGTGACACACATACACAGTCTATTAGGCCTTTAGTAGTTTTAGCCTTCACTCCTACACCAAGCCATAACAATGGCAGTTTTGCGCATTACTGATTATATTACTTGGTTTCTTGATTAAATGTGATTTTTCTTCTCACTACAATATCCAAGAAACATATACAAAACATTCTATGGTTCCCACAACACAGACAAAAAGACACAGATAAGTGGAGAGTACACTGTTGTATTTTAAAAAAAAAATGACTTTGACATTATGTGAAATAAAAATGTCTATTTACACACATATTGTAATACATAATATAAAAATATATTTCTGAAAAACAATTCTTTTTTTCTGTTAATACCACAATTATAATGTAATTATAAACATCATGCTGCAAACACAAACAGAGCTAAATCTCCTTCAGGCTGGAATTTCTGCTTTTTCATCCATTCTTGGGTATTCCTCCACCTCCATTGCCATGAGGAACTCTGGAAGACAGAAGGGGGGGGTAAATATATGCTGGCATCTGTTATCACAGCCTCTGATGTATTAATGTGTAATATACGTGAGCAGAAACTAATTATGCCCCTTTCCCACTGCAGAACCAGAGCCAGCCCGGCTCATTATGACACTTTCCTACTGTACAGCTGGAACCAGCCTGGCTCAGTACATCTCGTTCCCATGGATATGAGTCTGATTGGTCCAAGTTATGCAGTGGAATGTTAACCAATCACTACAGCAGCTCTGGCTGGTGATTGTCTCACCTTCAGTGTAGTCCATCTCAGGCCGAGTGGAAACGAAGACCCAGGCCAGACCCACAAACAGCGCCACCACCAGGTTGACCACGATCCAGGGCTGTAAGATCTGGTGCTCTGATCCTGGGGGCCTGTGGGGGCAGGGGGGGTTAGTGAGATATGAGGTTTGGGGTGGATCGTACACCTTCTCCATATTCAAACTCAACACTGCAGAATCATGAGTCCACTTTGGCTCTCCAGCACGTCTCCAGAGAAAGACTGGGCTGCTCTAATCAACTGCCTACTGTACTCTTAAATCATTAATGGAGACTGTCAGGCAGAAAGTGGTAAAACGTAGGACATCTTGGAGCACAGAGGAATTACTATACCATGTACCCTTTTTCTGAGCTTGCTTACACGTGCATTTCACGTTAAATAATTTTCAGTAGGGATCGGCCAGTCATTTTTTGACACTAAACTCATTCTATGTGAAGCCTTTCAACATGAGCATCTCTGTAGGAATTTCCTTCAGTTTGTCTCTCCTGCAGTACAAGTCTTCCTGTGCGACCACCTGCGCGGTTTAACCTGTGTGCTTACTCAGGTGTGCGCGGTGAGGAAAGCAGGTGAGAAACGCGGTAAAATAGGGTGCAGTGCTCACCATAGCGTCTCGTTGGCAGTGGGGTAGAGGTTAATACGGTCACTGGTCATCTGCTGGCTGAGGGACAGGATCAGAGCAGCGAAGTACACTGCAGAGAGAGACAGGCATCACATTACGCTCTGTAGTGGAAAATTACTGATTACATTCTGAGAGCGCTGCACTCAGCACTGAACACTATGCTACAAACTAAACAAACACTGTGCACTGAACACCATGTTACACTCCAACACTGAACACTGCATTACATTAAACAAACCATCTACTAACAACCTACAATAAGGATGCACTGTTTTGCTTCATGAAACCTGATTAACAGCATAAATCATCCAATCACAACTGCTATGGTGAGGGAACCAGTAAATATGAACTTAAAACACTTTTTTAAAATTAAACATTTTAAACGTTTAAAGGCTGCCTGTGGGGAGTAGTATGCACAGTGAGTAATCACGGCCTCTGACTGTCATTATGGGCTAACTGGGTGGGGCACATTAATGAACTCATCAGGAATAACATTTATATTCTGCAGATCTTAGAATATTCTATAAGCTCTGCCATCGTACTGCAGTTTGATAACAATGTCTCTTGATTGCAATCTGATCTCATCATTTCAATGCATTTATAAATTACGCCAATGTTTGCCAGCGCCGCACACTAATCCTGTTTTTAGACTCTCACTGGTGATGATTTATTCACAAGAAATGGAAATTAGATGACTGGATGATTGGCTGTCACTCATAAAGGGAAAAAAGGGATATAATGATTGGCTGTCACTCATAAAGGGAAAAAAGGGATATAATGATTGGCTGTCACTCATAAAAGAAAGTAAGGGATGTAATGATTGGCTGTCACTCATAAAAGAAAGTAAGGGATGTAATGATTGGCTGTCACTCATAAAGAGAAAAAAGGGATGTAATGATTGGCTGTCACTCATAAAAGAAAGTAAGGGATGTAATGATTGGCTGTCACTCATAAAAGAAAGTAAGGGATGTAATGATTGGCTGTCACTCATAAAAGAAAGTAAGGGATATAATGATTGGCTGTCACTCATAAAAGAAAGTAAGGGATGTAATGATTGGCTGTCACTCATAAAAGAAAGTAAGGGATATAATGATTGGCTGTCACTCATAAAAGAAAGTAAGGGATGTAATGATTGGCTGTCACTCATAAAAGAAAGTGAGGGATGTAATGATTGGCTGTCACTCATAAAAGAAAGTAAGGGATATAATGATTGGCTGTCACTCATAAAAGAAAGTAAGGGATGTAATGATTGGCTGTCACTCATAAAAGAAAGTAAGGGATATAATGATTGGCTGTCACTCATTCTTTCACTCACAAAATGAAGCTAGAGCCGCTGGATCCAAGGTTAGGAAACCCCTCAGAGCCATGGAGGCCTTAGCTAGATTCACCCTGAGAGAGGGAGAGAGAAGAGAGAGGGAGAACAGGAAGAGAGAGAGTGAGGAGAGAGAAAGGTTAGGGGAAAGAGAGCACAACTGTCAAAGCCAGTAGAACAGTAATCACACTGTTTGTGTTTGTGAGAGAGAGAGAGTGCGTGTGTGTATGTGTGTGTGTATGTGTGTGTGTGTGCGTGAGAGTGCGTGTGTGTGTGTGTCTGTGTAAGTGTGTGTGTGTGTGTGTGTGTGTGTGTGTGTGTGTGTGTGTGTGTGTGTGTGTGTGTGTGTGTGTGTGTGTGTGTGTGTGTGTGTGTGTGTGTGTGTGAGAGATAGAGATCATGTGAGGGTCACTACCTTCTAGGTTTTTCCCCCTTCTCTGTTACATCCTCAGTGTGTTTAGTGCTTCAGCACCATACGTGTGTTCCCATGAACATTAAGCACGTCAGACATAAATTTGAACTGAAATGAATCTAATTAGGGTGGGCGAAGGGTTTAAGAGAGAGGAGGACACACACGCGCAGAGGGACACGGTCGTAAGGCGCACCTGTCGAAGGCGGAGACGGTGCTGATAGACAGGAGCAGGTAGAGCAGGGACTGGGAGGGGTAGGCCAGGGAGTGGTACTGCTGGAGCAGGTTGGGCAGAGTGGACAGCTGCTCCCCTGCAAGCACGTACACCACGATGATGTTCCACACCGCGTAGCCCGCCAGGAACCCGTGAGAGAACAGCCCTATCACCCTGCACAGACACACGCAGATATAACACAGACAAACGCACATCCGCTAAACCTGCACACGCAGTCACATTACAGGAGCACACACATATGACAGACAAACGCAAATGCATTACAGACACGTGCACACACACACAGCCGTTAATATTATAAACTCAGACACACTACATGCAAACATACACACTGACTCTCAGAGAACTCACAGAGTGTAAGAACAAATACATATAAAACACACATTTCACACCCAAACACACACCACAAACACCCCAAACACACACCACAAACAAATGATGTCCACAAACACATATAAATGATACATGCCACACAGAAACACCCATGCATCTAGGGAAATACATTAAATGGGACTTTCTGCCATTTTCCTCACTAACACGCATTTTCTGATTTTCCCATCCTCTCCTAAGCAAGATGGGGTGATGGTCTCACCTGAAGCCACTGTGCACTCTCAGCGCCACGTCCCGCGTGGTCCACAGCGGTCTCACCTCCATCAGGTCATCCATCGGATCTCCGGCCTTGGTCAGGTCCAAACGGTCTGCAGCCTGGAACCGCCCTGCACACAGAGACAGAACCCTCACTCGCCTGCATTTGAATGTACTCACCTGCTCCCACCTGCATTCACATGTGCTCATCTGTATTCATCTGTGTTACCTGTACTCAGGTACATTTACCTGTACTAACCTGCATTCACCTGCACTCACCTGCATCCATCTGTACTAATCTGTACTCACCTGCACCAAATTGTATTGGTCTGTACTGACCTTCACTACGCCCTTTTCTCCTGCATTGAATAGACCTTACATTCCTTAACACATCTGGGTGGGCAGCGACCCATCAAACCGGATACTCAGACTGCCCTTGAGTGTGGTACAGGGGTATTTGGCAGTGTAGTGTGGGGTAGAGGGGTGTTAGGGCAGTTTGGGGTGAGACAGAGGGGTATTTGGACAGTAGGGTATAGGGTGTGGTGTCACACTCACTGCTCCTCTCCACAAACACTTTGCCCACCGGCTGGCTGTGGCCCAGGGGGGCGGAAAACAGGGAATGCTGGGGAATCGGGGGCTGCACATCCGTGATGATGTCATCGTCCTCCACGCTCAGCTCGTTTGAATAGTGCATCTCTGGGGTCTTTGATTTCCTGTGGAGAGACAAGCATTTATCCAAAATGTGACACACACACACACACACACACACGGCCCAGAGATAACTTCCCTCTTTATCAGGGCCCCTTCACTCATCCTAACTATGAATCACATCCTGTTTGAAAATGGTGTTGCACAACTAATCCCGAAAATTCACATCTCAGTGAAAGTCTGATTATTTTGGCTGCAAATCAGCTGTCAATCTTTCAACCTCTTCCCAAAATGAATTCCAACACACTGTGCCCAACGTTCTTGCACACATTGCAGGTGTGATGCAACAAGGGGTTGCTACTTTTCGATCTAGTCCCATGAAGTCCTACCTGATTACTCTCTGCTTCTGTTTTTGAGTATTTGAGTAAAACTCGGAGGTCGGTTTGTCCGGAGTGGACCTTTAAAAACGCCTGCCTTAAGCCTCAGAAAGGGCAAAAGGAGCATAATAAGAGCTAACAGACTGAGCTCAAACGGCTCATGGGTTAAGCCCATGCTGGGAATGGCCATTGAGCCCACCGTTGATCCCTCCACTCTCTCTCGTTACTCACTTCTTCCTTTTGGTTTTTCGGGTCACCTCCTCTCCATCTGTGTGGTGTTCCACCCCATCGCCGTTGACCAGCTCAGGCTGGTTTGCAGGGTCCCCCTCCTGGTATGTCGCCAAATCTGTCAATGAAAATAACATCCGGTAAAGCCCAAAGACAGGAAAAAACTCTTCACTTGCCTTTGGCTTGATTGCTTAACTGTTGGAGGATCTATTTAACTGCTAACACCACTAACAGTATATAGATATATATGCAACTACTGTTGCTACTTTTTATTATCATCATCCTCATGAAATTCTTTGCGTAGTTTTAGTGTCCAGAATTCGACCGGGCCGCAGGTGGATGGGGTAGGGTTACCTGGAGTCTGCACCTTCTTCTTTTTCTTCTTTTTCTGAGGTGGGATGTCCTGGGGTTCGGGGGTCAGCGGCTCTCTGCTCTCAGACTGCCTGCGGCTCGGCAGCTCCCCCAGCTCCACCCCTGGGTCTGCACGGATACAGCAGCCAAGACTGACATCAGCGCGCAAGCCAATCTATGGAGCTCACTCCCTGTCAAACCCAACCTCTGGCCCAATCACCAAAGCCTATTCCCTGTTAAACCCACCCCCTGGACCAGTAACTGATGCTCTATTCCCTTTAATCCAATTTCCAGACCAGAAATGGCCAATTCTTGTCCTGAAGGGTCATGCTGGTTTATTCTTTCACCTTAAAACTAGCTACCAATTCAGATAATGAGATTGATACCTTCTTATTAACTGCTTTAACTGATAAATTATGAGTTGTGGTAGATTGTAGAAGAAACAAGCCACTGCTGTTACAGGGCAATCACTGGGGCCCATTCTCTGGGCCAATCACTGAGGCCCATTTTTGGTTAAACCCATTCTCTGGGCCAATCACTGAGGCCCATTTTTGGTTAAACCCATTCTCTGGGCCAATCACTGCAGCTCAATTTTAAAACTCACCCTCTGGATCTTCCACTCCATTTGGTTCTTTTTTGGACTTCCTCTTCTTAGTTTTGGTCAACGGCATCTCATCTGAATAATTAAATAAAAGAAACAAGTAAAAGTGGCTGGTACATTTTGTTCATCTGACCTTGTGCATGTGTGAGAATATCAGAGTGAGTGAGTGTGTAGTGTGTGTCTGTGTGTGTATGTGTATGTGTGTATGTGTGTGTGAGTAAACACGTGTCTCTCCCAGTCATGTAATGGACTGACATCCTATCTACGCTAGCACTGCCGAGTGTCAATGTTTGGCTCCTACCACCCTTCAGATCTGCAGGGTCCCACAAACTTTCACCTTTCCTACTCCTCTGTGTTTTGGAGGAAACCGCAGACCACAACCCTTACAGAATGTGGTCAAGAGGAATCTACTCACCTCCTGTGTCTTGACTTCATTCGTCCATCGGCATGAAAGGAAAGCAAGAGGAAAGGGAAAACGTTATCTTCATGGAAATAACTCAAATTATGCAATCACAATTTCAACCTCAAACACTAGTTCCAGCTCATACCTCAGCACAAGTCAGACCTGTCCAGGGAGAGAATGAGCTTTAGCTGTGAGAGGCCTGCTGGATATAGCTTTCCTGGTCAGGATCTTACTGATGAAGGGATTACATGATAATCTCTCTCTGTGACGCGGACTCCTGCTCAACCTGAAATAACCATCTACCATGCCTGTGTCTGCCATCAGAGAGTCTCTGTGATGGGCATGTTCCTGCAAATAGGATATGAAACCTTCCTTTTGAAATTCTACCTTAGTGGGGAGAATACAGTGATCCAAACTCCTAGGTCAGTCTTTTTTAGTGCACGCAAACTGTTTCCTGCTCTAGGATACCAACTCCTAGCATAGTTTTGTGTTCTAACACACTTACCCTTAACAGCATGATTCTTTAACATCCAGAAAATTTATTTTAATTAGGACACTTACTCTTGGCAAAATTTTCTGCTTGAATATACTGACCCTCCTGCTACAGTATTCTGCCTCCAGACTACAGAAGCTCATGTCAGACAATGAGCAGCTGTCTTGAATCATTTGACATTTTTAGCTGATATAGCCCATCCTTCAGTTTAACAATGCTACCACAAAATCATCAATGAAGGATAGGTCTTATGTTCTTGTATATTTTACAGATGTGATATAACCATCCAGACTGTAAACATACTGAGAATATGAGGGGAGGTTACGTTCCCAACTACTCCATGAACTACTACATAACCATTCCTCAGCTTCTGTTTTTTTTTCTTCTCCCAACTAAACCAGAAAGTAAAACTGTCTGCAGGGGCCTTTGAAGCGACTCTTCCTCTGAGAGTGTCAGTGTTGAATAAAAGAGGAAGGGCTCACCTTGGCATGGGGGGCAAAGCACGTGGGCCACGCTGAAAAGAGAGATGCCAGACAGATTCACAACACAGCTACAACAACATACAGCACCTGATCCAGAAAACAAATGAATCGGATCAGGACCTATATAATACAGATCATTTCAAACTCATGGGTAAAATAGTTTAAGATGAAGAGGACAAAGGAGGAGATGAAGAAGAAGGGGAAAGTGTATTTGCTGAGGAGACCTAGGGAGCTGCAGTGTCTAGAGCGAGAGACTGTGCAGATGGATACTGTGTTCCACTGTTGTATCTTTAATACACTTATCACCAATGCTACTAAAGGCTACACTGACTGGTGCTAAGCACACGTGCTTACACATTAAGACACTCACACATGCGCAAATAAATCACTCCGTTTACATCCACCTGACAATGAGATCATCAGGTCAGATTCTAAACCCCAAACAATTTGTTCTGTAACTCATCTGGTTACACTCTGGACTTATCACCAATCCAGCTAAAGGCGACATCCACTTGTGCTAATTATGCAAACATGCACACTAAGACATGCACGTACACACACACATGCACGAACAAACATACACACGCGCCCGCACACATGCACAGAGGAGTCACTCGATTTACATCCACCAGATAATGAGATCATCAGGTCAGATTCTAAACCCCAAACAATGTCTCCCAGAATTCCTCTAGTTTCTGAGTATCAGTCGATGTGTTTTACAGCATTTAACAGCATTTGTGGAAAACACTGATTGACCCCCAACAATGAAACACCAGATTTGTTATGAAGGTTTAACAGAACTCCGACTGACCACGTCAAGCTACAGGAAGGACTGAAATCCCTGTTACATAACTCATGTCAACCACGTTGTGATTGCCCAGTGTCCTACACAAGATCGCATGTTGATGTAAACACCAAAGGTCAACTTTGCTACAACTCTCTTCTTGTTTACAGGGGCTATAAAGCATGCTTACTCAATAAATAAATACAACTAGAACAACAGCATGTAACACCTCTGATTAACAGAGTTACTGAAAGATCTCCTAAATAAAACCTCAGTATGCCCAACATGATGTCATTGCATTGGCCTACACAAACTCCAAAGACTGCTTGACCATATAATAGCTCTACCACTATAGAATTCCATACTATTCTCCCACACACACAGGCCCACGACTGACTTACCACTTGCTTCCTCCCCATTCTGTACTGAGTCTGGAGAGGGCTAAGTTGTGTTTTCCTCTGTGGGGGAGACCTAGGGCTCCAGGCAAATCCTAAACTAATCCTCCATAGAAATACACCTGTCAAGGACGTGATTACCCAGCCAGAGATCACACAGGGGCTTGAAGGACAGGCAATAAGACCCACGGGGGAGGAGCCGACTCTCGTGCCAAGCTGCTCGATGGTAAGTCTGGATGAAAGCAGCGCAGCTGAGCACGACAAACACCCCCAAGCTTCTCGCGATGCAACCAACTTTTTAAAAAAATTTCCAATCACATTAGCTCTGTGAGGGTAGGATTAAGTCAAAGAAGAAAACAAACACAAACCTATGCAGTTTTGGTGAACTGTATTTAGAATCTGACTAATTCCTTAGCCACTGTATTCCTGGCATGATGGCTGATGCTTCAGTAAACACCGTCATCCTGCAGTAAGGTGGGAGTGTCTTTAGATCTGACCGCCTGACCATTCTAATACGTGGCCAGTGGTGTAAGACTACAGTCCTAGAGAGTTTCAGTATGTTTTGCTTTTGGTATGATTCAGCATTTAACTTATAAGTCATTTTTGACTCCAAAGCACGTTTTCAAGCACTGAACTGACTGCGGATTGACAGGAGACAATAGAAACTTGTAGACAGCATGGCCCTTATGGCATAACTTTGACACCCCTGCACTAGACAGGGAACAACAGACGACCAGATCCTCAGACTCAGTAAGCTTTTCACCTTCCATTTATTACATAGTGAAGTGTGTGCCCTGCAAGCTCGCAGACTGGGGTAACCTGCACTGCCACCTGTGCACTTGTGGCCCCTAACTGTCACACAGGTATCCAGGAAACCTGCACAGCACATTTTGGCAGGGGAATTGTAAAACTGTGGTCATCCACAAAGCAGAACATTGACAAGAAAAAGTAGCTAACGAGGTGGGGGTTATGTGAGAAATATAAGTAAATATGAGCGAACAATGCGTAAGCAGGCAATTCTGGTTATCTTCGTTCATATCTGCACTAACGTCTGAAAGGCTATTTTTAATTACAGTATGTACTGACAATACCTTGATAAATGGCGACCAGATTGTCTCCGTAAGAACGTTTGATGAGCATATCAGGATTTAATTTTATTTCACTTACAGCCACTTTTTCAGAAACTCTTTCATAGTTAACGGATACATTCTGATTACCGACATTTCAGTGGTGTTTACAAACAGATCCATATTTAGCAAACAAAGTCAGCAACAAAAGCCATGAGCTACACAGAACCTACCCGCGGCGAGGCCTTCCTCACACGTGTAGTCTTGACCTGTGAAAGAAAATGACACTTACACATACGAAAATCCGCAATAACTTAAGGTATTAACATCAACATTATCAACCATGCATGCTGCAGCGGGCTAGACAGCTTCATGTAAATCCCTGCATAGGTCGGAAAGCCATCTGGCTTAACACGTTTATTACGTTTCTACCTATGCCAGTCTGCTAACTGCTTAGCCACCGGCGTGTACTCACCGCTTCAGAATCCATAGCCTCAAGGTGCTCAAAAACTATTGTGAATGGTATTTAAGCTGCATAAAGAGTTAAACTGTGTTTACAAACAATAGGCAGTCTTCGCTCCAGCTGACAAAAGCGACCACGGCGTTGCTTGTTTTCGTTGCCTAGCACCATGACGCACGAGTTCACCTGTGTTCCGAAGGAAAGTACTTCCGAGTCGCGAATATCATAATAGAAGCCCTCTTCAAAAACGAAGAAATTGCTCAAAGATGATAAAATATTTAAACATCATATATTAAGTCAAGTAAATTCTAGTAATATTCCGGGTCAAGGTTATCATATGAAGAGTCCTCTGCAAAAATTAAGGAACAAAAAATGGCAAAATACATAATTTAAACACACAACAGTAATCAAAACTTAGTAAATATGAAAGTCAATTACATAGAGTAATGTTTGAAACAAATTATAAATTTCATTAAATCAGTAATAAAAAAAAAATATAAGAGTCAAATACTGAAGAAAAAACTGAACGACATGTCTCAACAAAAGTGGTGTTGAGAATACTCAGGGGCGTCCTTAGACTCTAAAACATGTGAGTTTGATAGCAGTGTGAAGTCTGGAGGAACGGAGCTCAGTTATTTATTTGCCAGGGCGCTTTTCCTTTCCATTTCCTGTATGACCGTCACACAATTATGACTTCCACTATCATGATTACTTTTTAAAGGACAAGCAGTTTGAGGTGGTCGCGGAGGGAGTGTAGGGACCATATTTTTAACTTTTTTTTTTTTCAATTTTAGGGGGACTAAGAAACTTGACCTAAGGCTCGTGGGGAACTTTTGTAGTTGTCCACGTATGCGGCATGACATCATACTGCAATTACTGTGGTGCGATAACTATTTCATTCGGGCTTTTTTCACGAAGGGTTTTAAGAAAAGATTTTTTTTTTTTCATTCAAGTTGAACATTTTTCTGCATCATTCTTGACGGCCATCGCAATTTTATTTTGAGACATTATTTTTCGTTCTTACTGTAAAACAATATTTCTTCCAGCATCAAAACTTTCACACATTTACACATATATTCCAGTGAGTGATTCACACAATCCAGACGACATCCTCTTGAGTCACTGCTGTGTGCAGTTCTCCTGGGTAGTGAATGCGTTCAGGCATCAGCATCCATCCACTGCATTGAAGGACACCTTTTTCTGATATTTTTCAGCTATTCATCATTGTGCTGCACATTTATGACATGTGTGAAATTTAAATGTCAGTAATATCATTAGCATAAAATACCTCATCCCAAATGTATTTCCAGCATGGTGTGATTTATATTATTGTGTGTATTTTATATAGGCTTCGTGTGTTTCCTGTCCTTAAAGTTACTGAAGCTAATGAGGGCATGCAACTGCTCTAACTATTACTGCAATCTACAAGGACAACACTCTCTGCTTGTGTTTTTTTTTGGAGTATTTCTCCAAGAAAACTGAGAAGAAAGGTTTTGTGTCAAATACCTTAATTGTGCAATGCCAATGCAATGTTAAACTAAATTAATGCAGGCAGTCCTGTGCCCTGTATAATTGATATATATATATATATATATATATATATATATATATATATATATATATATATATATATATATATATATATATATATATATATATATATATATATATATATATATGAATTTGTAGCTGATTTTGTGGTATATCTGTGTGTGTGTGTGTGTGTGTGTGTGTGTGTGTGTGTGTGTGTGTGTGTGTGTGTGTGTGTGTGTGTGTGTGTGTGTGTGTGTATCTATATAAGTGACAAGTCATTCCAAACCAACAGAATACAATTTACCACATGCTAAGTTTCAATAGAGCTTTCATTTATTTATTTTTTAATTCAAAAAAAATATTAACAAAAAAATCTACATAGTTAAAGTGAACTTTCAATAAAAACTTCCAGTGTAAGAAAGATTAATTAATGTTATGCAAGTACTATTCTTTCTGCTTTTACTCTGGCCTTAGTTCTGCTGGAACTACATTAACTAAAAGACTGTACAGACACCTGAGGGAGTTTGAGTGGCGTGCCGCTGAAGTGCCTGATGGGAAATGAAGGAAATATCAGCCAGACTTTTTCTTGTTTTTGCTCCCTCTCTATTTTGTATAACACTGCACATCTGATCTTGGGGGAAACTCAAATGCATTAAATACTACACAGGCAGGCAGCAGAGACAGCAGCTATAGGGGGTCACTGAAACAGAGATGGACTCAACACACTCTACCATTTCCCCAAATTTCTTCAGCCTCTGAGCTTCATTATTCACATAACTTAGAAAAAAAGTCAGTAAATGACTGAAATTCTCTTTGTCCTTATTAGCCAACTTTGAGGGCAGATGGATGCAAGTCTTTGCCCCCAAGGGGTAAGTGTAATCTCTATTGCACACATATACACACACACAGACTCTCTCTCTCTCTCTCTCTCTCTCACTCACTCACTCACTCTCACTCTCTCTCTCTCATGCACGCACGCACGCACGCACGCACGCACGCACAGAACACCAGAGCTGCACTTGAGGCTTGCATGAATCTGTCCCACTTAAACACTTTGTGTTCTGACGAAAACAAAACAAAAAAAACAAAGCGGCAAAAGAAAAAAAAACAGTTGCTTGACCAAAACAAATAAGCAAAAAAAATAAATGATATTACAACTAAGAACAATGCCCAACAGTCCAACAGTATCCACGGCATTGTGTTCAGTGCACTGCGTCTGCTTTAGAGAAGTGTAATAGGGACAGACAGCACCTTTTCCACACACCTGACATCCTCTTTCTGTTGCTATGGTGATAACACAGTCAAACATAATCAAACATGGGAATAGAGGGCCATGGGGGAATTCACAGCAAACCAGGAGAGGAGAGAGAACCCAATTTCACCTCTGGAGTTTAAGCAACACTTCAATCACACGCTGATTAGCAGCTATAGATCCAGACTTTCTTAAAATGCTAGTCGTTATCTGATGTTGGCAGAGGGGGAGGGAGTAGACATGAACTGCTCTAATTCTGCTGGGGCTTATTACTTTTTTTATTACTTTTTTTTTTTAAGGGTCAGTCATCGTTTGTGTTTCCTCCCAACTCACTCTGGACTGAAGATGCACACAGATGATAAAACAGAGCACAGACCGATTGATAAACCCCCCTTCCTCAAAGTCACATTCCCAGCATGCTCTGGGGCCGGGGGGCCGGGGGCAGCCTGTACTTGAGGTAACGTCACACTCTCTGCTTTAAACAAAACTTAACCAGCATTACACCTTTCCCAAAGGGCCAAGAGTTGCGAGCGAGAACAATGTAGACTCACAAACATGTAGGATGCTTTCTGAAGTTTAAACTCCATTATGTGCCATTATTACTGGAAGGATCCTTTAATCCCTTACAGAAATGGAATACAAATCTGAATACTGTATATATATCTTGATAAATATATTTCACAGCAATGTTTTAATTCATATATTGCAAAAACTGAAAACCACAATCATCTGAATATGTCCCCATAATGTGGAAGTGTTGGACTATCTGTGGTGACCTTGGTAACTGTGTATATTTCATGTCTGTAAGGGACCGGCCTCTGTCACACCAGCCTCTGTCACACCTCAGTCCCTCCAGGTGCATACTTATTCAGTTACATAAGGAGTAAAAATCATTAAAAAGAGGAGAAACAGGGGCAGGTTCTCAGAGCCTGCAGCTAGGGGGCGCTGTCTCCTATACTAGCAGCGAAAAACAAACAGGTAGAATGAGGGGGCAATGTCGCCACCAACAACTTCCCACTCTACCCTTGCCAGACCAATCAGCATCCTGTCACATGACGTGCCTGACCAATCAGAGGCCTGTCACATGACATGCCTTTAGCTGGCAGCTGTGCAGAGCAGTGTGTAAGCCATGCATTTCAGAGCTTCTGCGCCCGAGCCTAGCAACTACAATTAAACCAAGGCCTAGGAGGGCCAATCAGGGTGTGCATGCATGAGTGAAAGCATGAGTGACGAGATGAATAAATGCATGAAAGAAAAAAGCATCAACAAAAAATGAACAAAAAAATACAAAAAAGAAAGTATGAAAAAAAGCTTTGTCGTTCTTAGCCGCCAGAGCCTGGTGTTTTGTTCAGTGTTTTTCTCCAGCAGCGTTCACAGGGTCTGTTCCCACAGACTCCATGGAGCCTGGTCTGATTCAGACACACACTCTGCAGCAGAATCACATTTTTCAATGAAATCAAGAGGGGCATTGTGGGTACCCATGAAGCTTTGTGGGATATTTAAGGGGGAGTGCGAGAGAGAGATGGAGAGACTGCATCGCAATGAAAAGAACAGTGAAACAGATGGAGGGGAGAAGTGGAGAATTGGGGTTGTGGTTTGTGGAGTCGGAGACTAGGAATGGGGACACATTTAAACCACACCCATCTGTGCACTGTCTCACTGTCTGTCCCTTCTGTTCTTTCCTCTATTACAGTGTCTGTGGGTGACCAGTCAATGATGCTGAGCTAGCAGAACATCCCCTGATGTTGCCACAGCAACCTCGCATCACTGGTCCCTCAAACTATGGGTCCTGAGACACACACACACACACACACACACACACAGGAAAATGAACTCAACCATGTATTCCTAACGTCCTGTTAACCTTCAAAGCACCATTCAGTTTCAACACTCCACATATTACAAGTGATGCCTAGTTACAGTACACCTGTTATGTCATCTTGTTATAAACATTCTGTTACAGCATATTAGAATACATTTTAATGAGATGCAGGGTCATATTTACTCAGCTAGTGGGACTTCCAGTGTGGCTCCTCAGAAGAGCATTGCAAACCACACTGAAAATACCTTGCTACAGGTAGGTTAAAGTGACCTGGGTATACCTTGTACCCTGCCAGTGACCACAGTAAAGAGTGTGACCAGACGCACCTCTGTTCTACAGGTGTGCCCATCACAGAGGAGGTGCGGACTTGTTTGGTCTCCATGCTGCAGACGAAGAAGAGCAGCCAACTGGAAGCCCCTCACCAGCTTCAGCTAGTCCTTTCAGTCATGTGACTGGATATGGACACGACAGAAAAGAGTGAAGCTTAAGGCTGGCATGAGCAAACAACGGCATATCAGCAAAATCCAAGCCACATAAATCCGAATGTTTTAATTTCTACATAGAGTTTAGGTAGAGTTTTACATGTGAAGAGAAATCAATGTTTCATAGATCTGCAGTTTGCTTCGAAGCACCAGAAGAGAAAACCAGTTTTTCTCTTCTTTCAAAAAATGGGTCTTTCTTGAAATATGAGGTTTTCATGAGGCCAAACAAATAAAGTTTTGAGAACAGCTGAGATGGCCAGTGAGGCCATGAGCTAGATTTATTTATTTAAGTCGCTGCTGGGGGTGAGGAGCTGAGAACGGGGGCTTTTTATCCACTGCACTTCCTGCTGATTTTTTCCTTTTTGGAGCTCACGAGGTAGATAAGCTGAGCTGTAACTCTGAAGAGAGCAGGTTTCTGTGTGTGTGTGTGTGTGTGTGTGTGTGTGGGGTACAGTGAAAGCAGGTTCGGCCTCATTTCCACTCATGAGCTCCACTGCAGACCCAGAGGGCGGCAGGGTCTCGACACAGATAAGACAGAGAGGCAGTCTTCCCATCCTCTCTGGGGTTTTTAGCGGTTTTGGGCGGAGCTGAACTAAACACCGTAATACAGACACCCCATTCAACCTCATGACAAAAACAGGGAAGAAAAATAAAGAAAATATGTTTTGTTTGTTCATAGGAGGAAACAGAAAGTGAGGATGTGAGAACTTTAGCCCTGTCTGAATACTCCCTCCCTCCAGCCTCCCTCCTTCCTCCCTCTCTTCTCTATTTCCCTTCTTCTCTCCTTCCTTCCCTCCCTTCTTCTCTCCTTCCCTGTGCACAGAGGGGTCTGTGTGTGGCCCGTGTGCGCAGAGGGGTCGGTGTGTCGCCCGTGTGCACAGAGGGGTCTGTGTGTCACCCGTGTGCGCAGAAGGGTCTGTGTGTCGCCGTGTGCGCAGAAGGGTCTGTGTGTGTGCAGAGGGGTCTGTTTGTCGCCCGTGTGCGCAGAAGGGTCTGTGTGTGCGCAGAGGGGTCTGTGTGTCGCCCGTGTGCGCAGAGGGGTCGGTGTGTCGCCCGTGTGCGCAGAGGGGTCTGTGTGTGTGCGCAGAGGGGTCTGTGTGTGCAGAGGGGTCTGTGTGTCGCCCGTGTGCGCAGAGGGGTCTGTGTGTGTGCAGAGGGGTCTGTGTGGCCAGAGGGGTCTGTGTGTGGCCCGTGTGCGCAGAGGGGTCTGTGTGTCGCCCGTGTGCGCAGAGGGTCTGTTTGTCGCCCGTGTGCGCAGAGAGGGTCTGTGTGTCGCCCGTGTGCGCAGAAGGGTCTGTGTGTCGCCCGTGTGCAGAGGGGTCTGTGTGTCGCCCGTGTGCGCAGAGGGGTCTGTTGTCGCCCGTGTGCGCAGAGGGGTCTGTTTGTGTGTGCGCAGAAGGGTCTGTGGTCGCAGAAGGGTGTGTGTGCAGAGGGTCTGTGTGTCGCCCGTGTGCGCAGAGGGGTCTGTGTGTGCGCAGAGGGGTCTGTGTGTCGCCCGTGTGCGCAGAGGGGTCTGTGTGTGCGCAGAGGGGTCTGTGTGTGCGCAGAGGGGTCTGTTTGTAGCCCGTGTGCGCAGAAGGGTCTGTGTGTGCGCAGAGGGGTCTGTGTGTCGCCCGTGTGCGCAGAGGGGTCGATGTGTCGCCTCCCTTACAGTTCAGCAGCAATGGCAGGTCCATCAACCAGATCTCCCTCCATTCAGTCGCCTTCTGTCTTCCTCCCCGCGTCATCACAGCTGCCAGTCACTCAGAACCCTGGTGCACTGTGGGCCTGCCAGCTCATGAATAGTAATGAGTGCAGAGATATGTAAGCGCTGGAGGCCCATGGTGCAAAAGTGGGAGGTGTTCAGTTTCCATGGGTTGCTATGACGGCATGGTTGGGGGTTAGGGTTAGGTCATACGCCGGCGCTAAAACACCTGACTCACCTAATCAACTAAACCCAGTTCTCAATCAAGAATTAAATTAGTTTTTACTAAGTTTTCCTCATTACCCAGGAGCTTTAGTGCTGGTCTCAACCCACACCAGCCAGCCTCAGGCTGGAGAACCCTGGGCCAAGAAAACGAAAAGAGACCAGTAAAAGGGGTTACAATTATAACTGCCATCGGACATTTATCACACACTCATCCAGAGCAACGCACACAGCTAACATGTTTACACATTATCCATTATACAGCCAGATATTAATTTTTACTAAAGTGAAGTACCCTCCTCAAAGGTACAATGCCCTACATGGGAACTGAACCTGCAACCTCCTGAGTTACGGTCCAGCTCTCTAAGCATCACACGACACTGCCTCCCCAGCCATTACTCTACACTGCTACGGGCTCCCAGCAGTGCTTTACAAACCTTTAACACACTTAATGACCTTTCACATCTACAACCCCACCACTAAGAGACACAGAGAGAGCCAAGTGGGGGAAGGGTGGGGGGATGGTTAGCGTTGAGTCCACTCTCGAGAGGCTACCAGCAGGCCAAAGAGAACAGAGCAGGGTTGAGAAGATTCCCAGGACAGGAAGTGCATCAAAACAGACAGGAAGTGAGGCGCTGAAATGCGTGAGGGGAGGGGTTTGGGGGTGGGAGGGGGCGTGCTTGTGTGTCCAGGGTTCACAGGAAGTCCTGAGCATGGGGGGGCAGAGCACCCCCACCCCCACCCCGTGTAGGCTGTGGCCAGGCCGCGCAGGAGCCATCTCCCATTCTGAGGTTTCAGTGGAAATACGCTTCTTTTTCTCTTCTTGTTTTTTTTCCCTTGTTTGTTTATTCTTAATTTTTATTTATCTTTTTAGTTGTTGATGTCGCAATCATGGTAATTAATAGTAATCTGGGTCGTTAAATATGCCATTACCCCCCATGCCAGCTTGCCTTTCCTCCCTCTCTAAGAGAATGAAAAGGGGGCCTGTGGCGGGACATGGTGACCGGTCGCCCGGCGACCGCAGTCCAGGGCGACGCCTCTAGTTCTCTTTCTTGGCCTCCTGGTTGCCATAGCTGGAGCCCGTTTTCTTCACCTCGGTAACACCGATTAGGCGCCGTACAGCAACGGAGGCTACAGACACACACACACACAGACAGACAGACACAGGTTTCAGTGCTGCAGAAATGACCAAGATTCACTTGCAATCAAACAATTCTGATCAAGCAGTCTTTGAGCCGACACAAGACCAACCGTTCAAAACATCCAAGATGGACTCACTCATCAGATAGCGTGTTGCTATCACAACACATTTGAAATGTTTCACATTGACCTGATGCAGACTGTTCTGTCTTTACTCTGCAATACTCTGATGATTTTTAAGACAATTCCTCGGCGTCATTTTCGATGTTTTGATCCAAGAGCTTCACAGAGACAGACATGTGAGCATTAAGACAAAGCGGCCGCTGTATGAAAATAAACCACCAGAGGGCGGTGTGGGGCGGTCATGAGGCAAAGCTGATGTCAATGACACCTAAATGGTTTATTTTCAGACAGCTGCATGTCTGCGGGCGGCTTATTCTGCTCATTACACAGCGACGAGCATCAAGCCACCACACTGATTATGTCCACAGCTACTTACAGAAGAAATAATTCAACACTCAAATACAGCTACACTGAGCTGCTGTACCATTCAGCTGCTGTGGTAAACCTTTTATTAAGATATATGGCATGGTTCTGCAGCAGCAGGGGGTTATGGGACTGCACTCACCCACGATGATGAAGAGGAAGAATCCGATGATGAGGAGGGGTGAGCCGGAGATGAAGACGCCCCAGGCAAAGTTGATGAGGGGCGACAGCAGCAGCGTGGCCCAGAACAGGAAGTTGAGCAGCGTCCAGGGGCGGCGGGGCGGGATGATGGTGGGGCCCGGGAACCTGCCCTCCTTCTCATAGTGCTCCTGCAGGGCATCCTGGGAGGGGGTTCTCGAGTCAAACCGTTACTTTGAAACAACTGCTGCCACAAGTCAAAAATACATAATGGTGCATGTACATAAGTTAACAATATGCTACTGACAAAGAGAGTACAGGGGAGAGGGAGGGAGCAGGAGGTGAAAGAGAGAGAGCAAGGGAGAAAAAGGGAGAGAGAGAGAGAGAGAGAGGGAGGAAAAGCTAGAGGGAAGGTAGAGAGGGAGAAGGAGGGCAGAGAGAGGACTGAGGGAAGACAGAAATTGGGGAAAGGGAAAAAAAGAAACACAAGAGAAAAGAGAGGAAGAACACAGCAGCACAGAGTGAAAGAGAGGAAGAACAAAGGGAGTGAGAGAGTGAAAGTGTGCGGACCTTCTCCTGGTAGAGTTTATGTAGCCAGTCTGCACACTCCTTCTCATCATCAGGGATGTCCTCTACAGGAAACCTCCTGTGGAAGAGACATTTTTACAGATTAAACGTGTGTGTGACACGGGGATCGCTCATATGGGGCTCCCCAAAACCGGGTTTTCACAGACTAAAAATGCGTGTGATCTGTGGGCGAAAGGCAGCAGGAGAGCAGGACTGAAGTTTGCTCAGGGACTTATTCATATTTCCTCACTTAAACGCAAGTTTATTCGTGCAGAGATTCTGGAAACTGACTCCTCATGCGTGAGAAGAGTGCATGATCTGTGTCAGACATCTAACCCTGAACAAATAACACTGCCATAAAGCAGCTTCACAGAGACCCCAGGTCTGTGTTTAGTGCTGTCTTGGTACCACAGACTGGCAGGCAGGTCTGATTTCTGGAAAGATCCGGAAGGACAGGTGAACAGGCAGGGTAGGAGAAGCAGAAGCTAAGCTAAGCATTGTTAACTTTTCCTCTTTAAATCCCTCTGTGGTGTGATACTGTGTTACGGGTTTGCTTTGGCAGTTAGAACATGTTTTTCATACCCAAAAGCAAACTCAGGCTGTATCCGAAAACTGATGTTTGTCACAGTAAACAGTTCCATGCTTTGGCCACAAGGGGGTAGTCAAACAAATGTATACTTAGAGTATGCTCTCATGGGGGCAGATATCTATGGTTGTTACAGTGCTTTGGCACATAAAAAAATGGGGAAGTGTGACAGTCATCAGATAAACCCTTATCTTTTCACAGCTCTGAGCAGACATTCACACCTGAAAGATTCATGTTAAACAACTCACTCTGACCTGCTGTATCATGACGTTAAAAATCCTGCAGGTTGTAAATGGTACTTTTTTGGCACAATCATTTTAAGACCAAAAATTGACAAGTCAGCAAACCATGAGCACGTTGACTGGCATTTTACAAATGCTCTGGCAAACATTAGTCATAAGCGTGCTGCTCATAACCTTAAAGTTAACTAGGACTCGTGACCTTCCCCACTAGCTCTGCAAACCACTACACCATCACTTTCCGCTTCCGTTTTCTGGATTTGTGAGACATCAAAATTTGCATGTTGTGAGAGACCATTTCAAGGGGAGCAGCCCCTGTTTGCCTACGCTCTGTGCTTCTGCGTGACTAAATCAGTCACAATTCACCCACAGGAACAGCAGAGCAAGCACATGGAGAGGAAATACACGTTACTATCAGCAGAGTGACTACTGACACCTTTAGAAAAGCAGAGATTGCGTCGAAAGCCAAGATAATCTCCTGGTTTCACAAAGTAAGCTGTTTTTTTTGCCTCAGTTGACCACTTTTACTCAGTATTTAAAATAAAAATCACACAAGAAATATAGAGGACACCACTGTCCGTTATCAATAGTAGTCGCAGCCACGGTGCCCGCAGAAACGTGATGGTGACTGATATAGTAGATGGGGGCACTTCAATATTTCACACAGTCACACTGCTGTAGGATCTGGGGTAGGTATATTTCACACAGTCACACTGCTGTTGGATCTGGGGTAAAGGGTAGGAATAGGTGGGGTACAGGGGTGCAAGATGGGGGGTGAGGGGCCCCCTGGCTCTCATGTCATTTACAGGGGGACAGGGTGAGCTAAGGGGGCACAGGGCAGGGAGGTCCCCACCTGACGCTCAAGTCCGCTCTGTATTTCTGCCCATTGATGATGCCCAGCAGTGTGGGGTTCTTCTTATCTTTGAAGTTGAGTGTGACGTCATACACCGCCGTTACTGCGGAGACAAAAACCCGCCGTTACCACAGAGACAACAGCCACATTCACACTGTCTGTATGCGTGTGTGTGTGTGTGTGTGTGTGTGTGTATGACTGTGTGTATGTCAGACTGTGAGTGTATGTGTATGACTGTGTGTATGTCAGACTGTGAGAGTGTGTGTGTCTGTGTCAGTGTGTGTGAGTGTGTGTGTATGACTGTGTGTATGTCAGACTGTGAGTGTGTGTGTGTCTGTGTCAGTGTGTGTATATTTGTGTGTGTGTGTGTGAGCCTGTGTGTATGTCACACTGTGAGTGTGTGTGTGTGTGTGTCAGTGTGTGCATATTTGTGTGTGTGAGTGTGTGTGTGTGTGTGTGTGTGTGTGTGTGTGTGTGTGTGTGTGTGTGTGTGTGTGTGTGTATATCTCTTACTGGTGCCCTTGAGGCAGGCGAGGGTGGTGGTGAAGCCCTTGGTTCGAGGCAGCAGGTGGTGTTTGAGTTTGGGGAGGCCTTTGCTCTCTGCCACCTGCATGCTGATCTGGTGCTTCTTCTCTGTGAAGCGTGTGCCCTCACAGTACAGCAGGAACTGGGACAGAGAGACACTGCATTATGATATTACACTACACACACACACACACACATGCATGCTCATACACTCACACACACACACACACACACACACACACACACACACACACACACACACACACACACACACACCCTCACAGTACAGCAGGAACTGGGACAGAGAAACACTACATTATATTACATATGATATAATATTATACATAATATATGTTATATGATATCATATTACACACACACACACACTCACTCACACACACACACACACACACACACACACACACTCACACACTCACACACACACACACACACACACACACACACACACACACACACTCATTCACTCACTCACTCACTCACACACACACTCACACACTCACGCACACACACACACACACACACACACACACACAGTGTAATGTATAGCTGGAGTGATGCCAGACTGTGCTGGTTTAGAGCTCTGTTGTGTTCCCTGCTCTCCTCCTCAGGCAGGTAGAGACATTAATCCCCAATCCCATTAATCTGCAGCCCATCTGCGGCTCTGAGGCTGTCACTGCAGTCCTGTTCCCACTGCAGCTTAGTAATGACCTCACCGCTCCAAACAGGTCACCATGGGCCAGGAATGGCCTGACTACAGCCGCCCCCGCACCCCGGAACACCCATCTCACAGCATCACAAACACACGCCCATCCACGTCCATCCAAGCCTGCCCAACTCTTCCGCTAACCCGGCTGTGCCGACGCATCCATCACCCACAACACAAAATAACATCTGAACTTCATGAGAAAAAGAGCAGCGAAAAATCACCCTGACCTCAGTTCAAAGGTTCTACATCTTACAGTTTCCAAGCAATAATGGCAACGGACTAAGCACAAGAGCAGAGCATAAGAAAACACGATTACAAAATGAGAGTGGACCCCTCAACCCATCTAGGCTGCTCATTTATTTATAGTCTAGACCAGAGCTGGCAAACCTGACCCAGGAGAGCCGGTTCTGTTTCTACTATAAACTCACCAACTAGCTCAGACCCAAGAACAAGCAGCCCCTCCCTGGGTCTGCAGAGTAACCAGCTCAACTGCATCAAGCCTGGACATAAACTCCCGTCAGACCTCTTCCTCTCCTGCATGCCTTTCACAGCTGTTTACTGGAGCACTTTACACTGTCAGTCAGATGCTTTTAATTCAAAGTGACTGATAAAAGGAAATGCTCAAGCGCGCAAGTTCAGCAACAAGTGCAAAAGCAACAAACCCGTAAAATAACACAGAATGCTGCAGCAAACAAACAGTAACAGCCCTACTGAGTGTTACAGCAGTTGGTGTCGTAAGCAGTAAGTTCTGCAATTCTTAAAAAATATGTAATGTTGAGGATAGAGGGAGAGAGGAAAGGTATTCTGTTCCACAACAGGAAGAGGAAAACTTCCTCTGCGCAGGTGCACACTCACCCACATGTATTCTGGGTAATCTTTCAGTCTCCTCCAGGCCTCTGAACACTGTGTCTCTGTCTTCCTCCCACTTCCTCTTGCAGAAGACGATCTCCAGGAAGTACCACGTCCAGCCAATCAGAGGGACCTTCAGCAGCTCGTGTTTGGCCAGGACTTTGGAGCTCTGGGAAGAGTATGGGATATAAGAGAGGACAATAAATAAGCAGAGAGACGGACACTGGCGCATACTGACATGCACGCACGTGAACACGCAAGCACACACACACACACACATGCATGCAAGCACACACACACAGCACTCACCCCCAGCACGCCGTATCGTTCACACATGGTCCAGCCGCAGAGGAAGTCGATCTCGTAGTTGTGGTTGAGGATGATGACGACGTGCTCTTTGCCGAACTTGTCCACCGTGGCCTGATCAGTGTAGAGCGTGCAGTCTGTACAGGACCACCACTCCAGCAACATCACCAGCTCTGAGGGACACAAACAACACTCACCCTGTCACAGCACTCACTGTCAACACTCACCCTGTCACAGCACTCACCCTGTCACAACACTCACCCTGTCACAGCACTCACCCTGTCACAGCACTCACCCTGTCACACTATCACCCTGTCACAACACTCACCCTGTCATACTATCACCCTGTCACACTATCACCCTGTCACACTAACACCCTGTCACAACACTCACTCTGTCAACACTCACCCTGTCACACTATCACCCTGTCACAACACTCACTCTGTCACACTACCACCCTGTCACAGCACTCACCCTGTCATACTATCACCCTGTCACAGCACTCACCCTGTCATACTATCACCCTGTCACAACACTCACCCTGTCATACTATCACCCTGTCACACTAACACCCTGTCACAACACTCACTCTGGCAACACTCACCCTGTCACACTATCACCCTGTCACAACACTCACTCTGTCACAACACTCACTGTCACACTACCACCCTGTCACAACACTCACCCTGTCACACTATCACCCTGTCACAACACTCACCCTGTCACAACACTCACCCTGTCACACTATCACCCTGTCACAACACTCACCCTGTCAACACTCACCCTGTCACACTATCACCCTGTCACAACACTCACCCTGTCAACACTCACTCTATCACACTATCACTCTGTCAACACTCACCCTATCACACTACCACTCTGTCACAACACTCACTGTCAACACTCACCCAGTCACAACATGCACTCTGTCACTTTACTCACTTTGTCACACACTCATGGTTCCACAGTGAGCACACACACAGGTAAAGGTGACTCAGGGCTCCATACACACACAGGTAAAGGTGACTCAGGGCTCCACACACACAGGTAAAGGTGACTTAGGGCTCCAGACACACACAGGTAAAGGTGACTCAGGGCTCCACACTCACAGGTAAAGGTGACTCAGGGCTCCACATACACACAGGTAAAGGTGACTCAGGACTCCACATACACACAGGTAAAGGTGACTCAGGGCTCCACACACACAGGTAAAGGTGACTCAGGGCTCCACACTCACAGGTAAAGGTGACTCAGGACTCCACATACACACAGGTAAAGGTGACTCAGGGCTCCACACACACAGGTAAAGGTGACTCAGGGCTCCACACACACAGGTAAAGGTGACTCAGGGCTCCCACACACACAGGTAAAGGTGACTCAGGGCTCCATACACACAGGTAAAGGTGACTCAGGGGCTCACACACACACAGGTAAAGGTGACTCAGGGCTCCACACACACAGGTAAAGGTGACTCACGGCTCCACAGTGAGTAGGACAGCCTGCAGTTGATGGGCTCCGGTACAGCTGCTTGTTGAAGGGCCAGAGCACGCAGGTGCACAGCTGGATGAAGTTGATGATCAGGCCGCTCACCACGAACACAAAGCTAATGAGCAGCTGCAGGATGAACAGGGTCTTCACATACTCAAACACACCCATGGCGGGGGCTAGGAATGGCAGCCTGGACCTCTGCCTCGCGGTGACCGACCTGCAGAGAGAGGGGAACCGGACTGTGAGTGGGGAATGAGATACCAGCCTGCTCCTGTTTCTACCTTTTTAAAACTACAGACATCCCAAGTGAGAAGTTAATTTTGTTTTGCAGTAACCACCCAGTGCCAAGTGGGTGGGAAACTCAAGGCTGTGTTAGCCAATTCGATGCAGCAGATAATGAGTTGGCCAGATGTAGAGAAACTGAATTTTTGTAGAAATTTGACCAGGACCCGGGGTTAACACACCAATCTCTTTGAAAAAGTGCCACAGGATCTTTACTGATCACAGTCACTCCCTTCAGCATCTCATCTGAGGGACAGGGCCTCCGACAGCACAGTGTCACCATCACTGAACTGGAGCACGACAGTTCTCTTTGGTCCAGACGGAACAATGCCCCCGACTGGCCTAACATCTCTTCCAGCAGCAACTTAGAGTTTTCAGGTCCTCAATCCATGTGCAAACCAATCCAACATCTACATAACATGAGAAGAGCTCATAATGCTATGACTGCTAGCATTCTGAGATGTTTCAGCACCACAGTGACAACACTTATTGGCTATGGATTCATCACACTGTTTCTACTGCCCATAACTGGCAGGTTGTAAGGAAACCACAACACCCTGCAGGCAGGTTGCTCGGTCATAGCCACCATATGGAGCAATAATGCAGAAGGATGAAATGATTAATTTATAAAATAAGGAGGTTGGCATCCTGTCGCCCTGGTGACGCAGATCCATGGTTGATCAGAAACGGAAGAGAGGTGCTGCTGTTGACCTGCCAAGCAGAGTATGTCCCACAGGAGAGTTAATCTGTGTGTACAGAAACCTAATTAGCTGACCTGACAGCCATGGGTTTACCCTGCTGTGATTCTACTGCTGTGGCAGAGAACAGAAGGTTCCCCAGAAACAGGCTTTCCCACCTGGCAGGACAGACACCTGCTGGTTCCTCACTGATAACCACAGCCAATGAAAACAGGAACAGGGCTGCTGTGATGTCCCTTTATTGGCAACAAAGAGCGGTTCCACCAATCACAGACCAGGTTGCTTATAAGGTGCCCATTAGAATTAGACAAAGGACGACTGTCCTGATGAGGATTGGGTTGAATTGACCGCCATCTGATGGTGTTGGTTTCTGATTCAATCATTTTGTTTGGCTAAAGGAGCCTTAAGGTAAGTACATGCAGGTATGATTCCTCATAATCTTTAGCGATCGTGGTATGAGTGACGCTGACACACACTGCGATTGGGCAATCTGCAGTTTTAAGATCAGTGACGTGACACGACTGTTTCTGCCCAATGAGATTAAGTGTTCTGGGAGTTCTTGAGTTCTCATTGGCTGATGGAACAGTTCTGATTGTGATCTAAGCATGACCATATTCTTAATGAGTGTCCAGTTTATAGAATGTTCCTCATGTTAAAACACACACAAATGTTGAGAATTTTGACAATAATGACAGACTAACAGAATTCTTATTTATTTGTTTCTGATAATGTGCAAAATAACAAAGAGGACTGCTACTGCTACCCTGGATGTGTCACCGTTATCAGAGAAAAAATGTGAAAAATGCTTTTTAGATAGAGGTTTCCGAGAAAACAAAGTGTGTGTGTGTGTGAGTACATGCCTGCGTGTGTGAGTGTGTAATGTGTGTGTGTGAGTGTGTATGTGTGAGAACATGTGTGTATGTGCGCGCATGAGTGCGTGTGTATGCGTATGTTTGAGTGTGTGTGCGTGTGTGTGTGTATGTGTGAG
>CM040745.1:1410000-1455000 GCA_022829145.1 Albula goreensis | reverse complement strand
TTAGAGTAACTAAGACCTCACTCACATTCTTAGAGTAACTAAGACCTCACTCACACTCTTACAGTAACTAAGACCTCACTCACACTCTTAGAGTAACTAAGACCTCACTCACACCCTTACAGTAACTAAGACCTCACTCACACTCTTAGAGTAACTAAGACCTCACTCACACCCTTACAGTAACTAAGACCTCACTCACACTCTTAGAGTAACTAAGACCTCACTCACACTCTTACAGTAACTAAGACCTCACTCACACACTTAGAGTAACTAAGACCTCACTCACACTCTTACAGTAACTAAGACCTCACTCACATTCTTAGAGTAACTAAGACCTCACTCACACTCTTACAGTAACTAAGACCTCACTCACACCCTTACAGTAACTAAGACCTCACTCACACCCTTACAGTAACTAAGACCTCACTCACTCTCTTAGAGTAACTAAGACCTCACTCACACCCTTACAGTAACTAAGACCTCACTCACACCCTTACAGTAACTAACACCTCACTCACACCCTTACAGTAACTAACACCTCACCCACACTCAGAGTAATTCTAAGACCCCACACAAACTTACAGTAACCTGCAGCACATGTCCAGTTGGACATCAAAGTAGACTTTAGACTATCCTCAACCATTGACTGTCCCCACACACAAACTTAGACTAACCTTCAACCTTTGAGGCCCAAAATGGCCGCCTCACTGCCACTGATCCACAGAAGATTGGCTGTCCTTTCATCTGCAAAGCTGGTATCTGTTTAGCCTTTCATTTGTCCCTTAGATCTGAAGGCCCAGCTTATCCGCCGTCTGTTCATGATGACTAAGACTGGATATTCCGCAAAGTGTTCAACGATCCGAACAATCCCTGTCCACTCAATACGATAAGCCAGCAGAAATATGGCTGCCATCCAAAATGACTGACACAGAGGTCAAAAGTTCAAAAATGGCAAAGCAAGTCACCTCAGTGTACTGCCATGGAAGTCAAACATAGAGCAGAAACACAAATGACAATGAAAATACATCATTAGCATGTTACATTCCAACAACACACTAAATCACTCCATTGCTTTATCATTTGTATTCTGACTTGATTACAGGCTTTGCATTTCTGCTTCGTTTTCAACCTAACTTCACCCCAGTTCTCCAGACTCCATTATTCAGCAGAAGCTTAGGGCAGCAATCAACTGTTACAATTATTTAACCAGCTCAAACAAACACATTCTGTAAAAACCATCACTCTCCACATGGGAACACCAGCACTGAAATTACACAGAGCCTCCACAATTAAAGACAGCCGTAATTAAGACCTGCCAGTCTGCAGCAGCTGCTTGGCTGCACCCAAAGCTCAAAGAAACAGCACCATGGTGTCTGGCTGACTCTGTGGCCACTTAAGGTCAGTGTGTGCAGGGCCGGGGAGCGTAACCTGTAGGGACCGAAGAGAGCTCTGGGCTTTACAACACGGCCATATCTTTTTCTGTAAAATATTTTGAAAAGCATGCCTTCTATCATAAAGCCCTTACGGTATACTAGAATACTGTAAATGTGTGCACATTTCCAGCCTCAGAACACAACTGGAAACCTGAAAACCACAGAAAAAGCCCTCACATCACATCACCGGTAGGACAGTGAAGCCTGCAGGCAGACTCTGTTGGGTGAATACTTTAGGATTATTGTTTGTGATGTACTGTAATCTTGTGTACTTGTTCAGACATTGTGACATATGGCAAAATGTGTTCACATATTGCACTCTTGAATTCTATAAAGTTGTGAATGTATTTCATTGTCATAAAAGGTGAATCTCAGGAGAGCACCATGTATGCAGGTGTAGGTGTGCAGGAACGTGCGCTTACAGGTAGGCCACCCCTGGCAGTCATTCCAGCCCTGAACCCGACAGCTCTCACGCCACCTCAATGCAAACTCCACAGCTGCTGACCGCAGGTGAACCCTGTGCCCCCAGGAGTCTCACCTGTGGCTCTGCTGAACCCCACAGGTCTGGAGGCAGGTACTCCCCGGCACCGCCCCACATCAGCGGAGCAGTGGAGACCATCTACAGACCCACCACGGGCTCCGCTCACCCTCTGAAACTTTAGCAGCCTCTCAGAGAGGCACGTGGCACAAACTGAAACTTTATACTCACGTGACAAAATGGGCCTCTGTACAAGTGATGATCTTTTCAGCTGTAAGACTACAGTACCCACCATGCACTGCCAACTGCCAAAGACACAACAGTACTCACAATTTTCTGCCCACCTGTATGGATGCTGTACACATAAAATGAACAGCCCCAGGGCTGTATACACAGCATTTGCCACATTCAAAATTATACTACCCACAATGCATTGCACTCCAAGAGAACTAGTGAACCAATAAAAGTGCCCACATGGGCAACCACTGTGCCCACAATGCACACAAAAACAACTAGTTCACACACCATAAACTCCACAGCTGCAGAGCCAAAATACAGACCCACTAGCAGAACTGCTAAAAGCACAATGCACTGCCAATCTGAACAATATCTTTAAAATGCAAATGAAAAATACTCTGCCCACCTGTACAACTTCAGCTCTACCTCCACATCTCAGCAGCCCTGCCCAGCCCCACACTCACCTCTGGTCATGCAAAGTCAACAGGCGGAGAGCACCATTTTGTACAGAGATCAGGAGAGGACACACTTATTACACAAGACCCCTCGCCCTACAGCGGACACAGAGCAGAACACCTACAGACCTGGTTTGACAAAAGAGCGCGGCTGGCACTGGCTGCGTCTGTCTGTGTATGAAAGCAAGAGAGAGCAACCGCGGTAGGGGAAGAGGGAGAAAGGGGGAGGGAGGAGGGGGTCGAACTCTGCCCTAATAGCCACTGAGCCCTCCCCTCCCACCACTAAGCCACTCTGCTCTGAACTTTGGTATACTCAGCTGAGCGCTGTCTCCCTGTGAACTCACAGCGGGGCTGGGGGTGGAGAGAGGGAGAGATTTCTGAGTACAGGCAATAGCAGAATAAGTGTATATTTATACAGAGCTATTATACTTCTGTCATTATAACTGCTGTCATTGTTGTGTTTTTGTATTGTTATAATGACTGATTATTGTTACTGTTCTTACACACGTTGGCAACATGCACTTCAAAATATGTCATGACAGCAAAGCATTTGAATGCAATTGAAGGAACTGACAGAGACAGAAATAAAGAGAGAGAGAGAGAGAGACAAAGAGGAAGAGAAAAGGGAGAGAGCTTGTTTGTGTACCTGGTTACTATGCTTTGGCAACACTCAGTGTGATTGTTGTGCCAAAAAAGCTTCATCTGAATTCAATAGAAAGAGAGGGAGGGAGGGAGGGAGGAACAAAGAGCGATGGAGGCAGGCAGGGAGGGGAAGGATAGGGAGTAAAGGGTAGGACACATGTACAGGTGGATCCAGGTTCAGTCCTCTCCTCATTCCTTCCCCTCGCAGGTGAATGAGGCCTGATTGGATGAAACGGACGACTCCACTGACCCACAGACAGTATAGGCGGCCTGTGGAACAGACTTCCCAGAATCCACTTCTCCCCCGGGCCCCCATCACACTCACACAATGGAGTCATTGTTCTGGCTGCCTGGCCCCGGCTCAACCCCCCACCCCCAATTTCGGGGGACCTGCCATTGTAGTACTTACAAACACACTGTCAGAATCCACACAGCCATCTGATACTCCCTGCACTAACAAACACACACACTCACACACACACACACGCACACTCACTCTCTCACACACATTCACAGAAGCACATGCACACATGCATGTGTACACATACCCACACTCTAACATGCATACACAACATACACAAATACACCCACTTACGCTCAGACATACATACTGAAACGCATAAACGTGTTGCATACTTTCTGCAACTCTGTGTAATCCACAGTTTCTGTAACTCTGTGTAATGCACAGTGTCTGTAACTCTGTGTATGCACAGTGTCTGTAACTCTGTGTAATGCACAGTGTCTGCAACTCTGTGTAATGCACAGTTTCTGTAACTCTGTGTAATGCACAGTTTCTGTAACTCTGTTGTGCTGAGCAGTTGGGGACTTCCAGCACAAATGCTCCAAACATGGTAGGGTCACTCATGGGGCTATGAATTATTACGAGTTAAAGGCAATGTGATTCCGAGAGAGAGCTAAACAACAATAATTACAAGTAGTAGAGGAAGAAGAAGAGGAGGAAGAAGTAGCTCTTCTAAGGAAGCTTCACTGAACTGAAGTCAGGGAAGTGGTTAAATGTTTAATTACTTCATCAGTACAGAGCCACACCCCTCTCATCAACCTGGGATTCTGTCACATACAGCAGGCTAAAGGGCACAGAGCTGATAATGGGGGCCAGAGGAAAACGTAAAAACCTCAAAGCCCCAAGCTCAGACCCCTGCTCCACGCTGTCTCTCACACAGAGGCACACTCTAGCTCCTCACTGAACGGAGAGCAAATACTCACTGCAGAATCGAAAAGGAAGGGAACAGAAGGAAGAAAAGGGGAAAGAGGTGAGCAGACAGGAGGAAGTGCCCAGCACTGCTGACTGGAGTGGGGGAAAGATCACAAACACCCCCATGAACTGTTTTATCTATAGCCCAGTGAGGACACAGTTAGGACACAGGGTCAAAGGCCCCGGAAACAAATAACACAGCATCTGTTTGAAAAATTCCCTGAAATCTGATTGGTCCTGGGAGCTTGCAGCCAGCATGATCTAATAGGCTGGTGACTGAGTTTGTCAGAATCATTTTTTCTGATTGGAGTCTAGTCAAGATTATGATTGGTCAGAAGTAGTAACTGGCCATTGGGCTATTAGCAAAGTACACCTGTGGAAGCTGAACAGACTTACTTCATATCAGAGTACCCTTCTGGCCAGCTATGTATACCGTGGTCCTAAAAGTGATAGGTGCAACATGGGTACTGTAGTTCTACAGATGGGCAGTGGATCGTGGGTACTGTAGTCCTAGTTTGCATACATTATGAGAGAGTATAGGTCTGCTTTAATGACTCTGTATAGTGTTACACTGGTTCTCCTGTCCCTAGCTGAACTGTATAACACCAGATTCCAGTGTAGGGTCCTAGTCAGTTAGAGGATAAAAACACCAAGTAAAAAGGGGACTTTATTCATTTATTTATGTAATGATGGATGCATGGTGTTTTTTTCACTTCAAACTCCACCATAATTCAGAGTCAGACCAAAGAAACCAAACTTTTTAACTGTATGAACTGCTTCAGATGGTAGTTAAGCAAAAACTCACACGCATGTGGCTCTCCAAAGTAAACTAAAAACAATATCCACAGATCATGTCTAAAGTCTAATACTAAGCTGACACTCTGGTGCAAGATACGCCCTTTTACGAACAGGCCAAGGGTCAGTTGCTTCTTCTGATCATAATGTTGAATCTCATGTTGTGTGAAGCCCCAATCAGCAGAGATGATCCTATCTGACCCAACCACTGCCCAATATGCTAACTCAACACTGGCTACAACCAATCACATCACAGGAAAGACATTTCACAAATAACAATGTCCTGTTTCTCACACTTCATACACAGAGCAGGCTAAGACGTTCCCCTCATTCACTCATTGGCCGACTACAGCAGGCGTTACCAAACTGCATATATCGGTTTTGTTTTCTTAATTAACATGGATATAAAACATGTCCTCAATTTCCAAAAATTTGTTCTGAAACAGATTTTAACATGACACAGGATTGTTTAATCTGTCATTTTCTCCTCCTTTAAACTCTTCATTTTTCCACAAATTTAGTTCCCAATTACCTGACATCCTTGCTTTCCGTTTTTTTCCACTTAAAATTAATTAAATTAAAACTAAATCAATTTTAATTGGTTAATTAAAGGTATAATTAATCATAATTTGACATAACATATTAAAGGAAATGTGCATGCTAGGTGCCTGAGAAGTGAGCTGACTGATTAAGGGTTGTGAAATGATCTGTTTCTGATAATGTGGCATTAAGAGGCTCTAATTTTATGCAATTAAAACCTTGATAAATTGTTAAATGAAGCACTCAAGCAATACACTGGGACAGAGGTGAGTCACCATAGCTAGCATGCCACACATTACACTTAACTGAAGACAAGCAATTCTACCGCACCATACTATGCACACACACACATGTGCGAGCACACACACACATAACCAGGCATAAACACACACCTGCACAAGAGAAGGTACACAACTGAGGCCGAGCAGACCCAGTATAAACTTGGAAAGCATCTGGTTTCAGACCGGCACTGCAGTATTTTACAGAGATTACAGGTAAACCTGCTTAGCAACAGCTGACTGGCCTGAACACTTACACAACACACACACACATGCATACATGTATACATGCACGCACACACATGCACGCATGCACACACACTCTCTCATCAGCAAGCACATACCGACATATTCAAATGCACATACACAACCCCCAATAAGCAAACATATACTGACTCACAAACACATACACAAATGCTCACACAAAATACAACCAATATCCCCATGGAACAATGAAAATCTAAGCCCTCTAAAATCAATAACTACCGACCTCCTGAGATTGAAACCTCCGACCCCCATTCCCACCGTGTGCCGGCTCCCGGACGAGCCACCTCAATAAGGCCCAGAGAGGGACTCACCAGTAGAGGTAGTAGCCCATGGCCATGAGGACGATGGCTCCACAGATCCCTGTGAAGATCATCACTCCTCCCTGGTTCAGCATCTTTACCCCCTTCTGTGTTTCCCCCGCCCCTCACCAAAAACAAAAACAACTGAAATAAAGTTTTCTAGCAGCAGGACAGAAGCACCGACATGGAGGGAGAGGTAGATGAAGTGTCCAACCGGCTGGAGAGCGACGTAAATCCTGACGGCGATTATGATGACAGCAGGGAAGGCTCAGAGGATCGCAGAGCGAGGGAGGAAAGAAGAAGGAGGAGAGGAGGAGGAAGAGGAGGAGAGCTCCAACAAAAGTGCGCCGTCAGCACCGCTGAGGATTGTGGGGTACAATGGAAGCCACAGGACAGGGTCTAGGAGTTTGCCTGAGTTAGAGAAGGCCGATGACGCCCTTGCAGAAACCTAACATGCCTCAGCACAACTGTTTGAGTTTTGGTCACGTGAGGGGATACATGGAAAAAACCTGGAACACGAGACACAAGGGAAGAGACAGGAAGACGTATAGCCAGCATCTATCTCACCATCTTCCCCTTCTAAGCCCCTATAATCTGATTAGCGCTGATTAGCTAGCCACTGCACCCTGGATAAGTCACTTCCAATTTACATCACTATCTGAAAGGTGGGGGGAGGGGCCAGGTGCCATTTTAGCGCTCTGTCTCTAGTCCTCGTGGGTGGGGCTATCACTCTGCATTGGCTCTTTCTGCTGTCAATCAACAGAAGGTGAAAACAGTCAAGCTGAGCCATGGAAGGAAATGCTATTATTACTACTATCATTATTGTTTATTATGATTACACTTTCACCAGAAGAGACAGAAGTGTGAGAGAGAGATGTATTTTTCAGTAAGTAGAAGTGAACACTTAGGGTCGCTGCACAACCATCATGTGACCCGTGATGCCAGGTTCACGTCAAAAACTCATCAGCTAACTGAATTATTTCACTTTTTTTTTTCCATATGCAGGAATTTTGTTCTGTTGGTTCGCTATGGAGATTTAGGAAGATTGCTTTAAATCTCAGAGATCCAACACCACAATTCTTGTGTCTGGAATTCAAAGACAAGAAGGATCCACTCAACCAACTTGCGTTGACTACTGTTGTTATGGAAACAGTCATACAATTTAACTTTCAAGCTGATGCAGACTATGTATTCTTTAATTGGCAACATTCTACGCTTTTCATTACAAAAACATCCTGTCAGCCCTGCAGTTTTGATGTGAACTGAGCTTTAGGGAACAAACCATAGGGGCCAAAATCCAGGGGAGGCACAGCTCGGTAACTCATCGCCCCCTCCATTTTATCCAGTGAGGCACTGTTCAAACATTTTCAAGGTTCCACTCCCTAATACATATGGACTGATATGACTGTACAGAACATGTATGACCGCCATATTAAATGTTCAAGAAACACCAGTGGGTTCTGTTTTTCAAACAGCCAGTGTATCCATTAGATGTGCAGGTGCACTGTGCTCACATGTGACTGCACTGGATGGGGAGGGATCTGACGGCGGCCGCGTCGGAGTGCTTGACCTGTCACTGCTCTGTTGTGGAAATCTTACAAGGTCTTGAGGGGGAAATTGTCTGGTTTAGTTTTCCACAACATCCAATTGGTCTCTCATTCACGCATGACATTAAAGCTTCAACCAATCATACACTGAGTTTAGGCCACTCTGGTGCTCTCTGGGACTCAATAAGCAATGCCTGTGCAGCAGTTTGGATGTTTTAAGTGTCTTATGGGCGTTGTGATTGCTTTAAGGAGGAAACTCTGCTGCAACACTCTCTGCTAAAGTGGCTTTCGGAATGGAGGCCAGTGACTGTGGGATGCGGTTCCCTTGACTGCACCCCAGACCGCCAGCTTCTCCATCCCACAGCTGCGTCTGCGGCCTCAGGCACCAGGGTTTTGTTCCTCCCGGACGACGGCCCACTTTGCCATCCTGAACCCCACATAACCCCGGTCACCTGAGAGTCGTGCAGGAGGAGTGGTCTCTGGTCCCAGACACACAGAGACGGGAGCAGGAGAGACGCAGGACAGACGCAGGACAGACGCAGGAGATGCTGAGCTCAACCCCCACACCTGAAACATGATCTGCATCCTCATTCCATAAAACAGTGTGTGCCAAATTGTATCTTGTTGAATGTTTGTGTGTGTGTATGTGTATGTTCATATACAAGTATAATTGTGTGTGTATGTGCATGAGTGTGTAAGTGAGTGTACGCATGTGTGTATGAACGTATGCATGCATGAGTGACTGTATGTGTGTGTACAGGAGGGTATGTTTGTATATGGGGTTCTATGCAAGAGTGTTTGCGTAGGTGACAGTGTATGAGCATGTGCGTGTGTATGGGTGAGCATGTGTACATGTTATTGTGGAATTGTGTGTGTGTGTGTGTGTTTATATGAGTGAGCATATTATCAAAGCACTCTGTAAAAGGTGGATATATTTTTGGCTATACCTCTACACACAGTATGGGCATGATAAGGAAGTCCAGCAAGAGAATATCTACCAATCATCATTGGTGCTATTCTACTGAATGCTAACAATCCATTCTGATTGGTTGAGCTCCTCTCTGTAGTGAGACCACAGAAAGACTGACCCTGGAAGTAGTATCCACAAATCACAGTCCATTTTGTTCTGCTGGAAGTTAGCAAAATACTTTGTGACTGGTAGACATTGTCTCTGTTATGAGGTCAAAGATAAAGCAAGTGCTTTCTTCTTTATTTTGTTATTCCTCTTTAATTTGTTTCTCTGGTAAAGCCGCTCCTCCACCCGCAGCACAGTCCAGCACTTCACTCCCGCCCACACACAGCTCATTGTGTACTCTATGCCTAAACTCTGCCAAATTAATAATGAAATACAGTCTAATTCCATAAGCACAGCATTTTCATTTCATTCCAGTGATTTCAAAGTGCTTTACAATGGTGGCCTTTTTAATATAGCCTACCACACATATGCACTTATCTGGAATGACTTTTTAAATGCTGTCCATTCACACAGTTGGACATTTGCTTAGGAAATCCATGTGAAGTGCCCTGCTCAAGGGGACAACAGAACTGCCCCCATGGGAATCAAACCTGCAGCCTCTGGGTTCCGAGGCTAGTTCCCACACTGCTGTGTCAGTCACAAGCAGTGGGATTGAGAAGTGGATTGAGAAGATGTCTTAGACGGCTTCAGTAAAGAGGGAAGGACACACTCGGCTAATAACAGAACAGAATGACTAAGGGGCAAATTCTATGTGCAGCGCATTCATTCAGAATCTCCCACAGCTGGGCCTGTAACCATAAAGTATCAAAGAGTGGAAGTGCTGATCCCAGAGCAGCTCATCCTCGCGCACAGCCAGACCCTATATGTGATGAGCTAAAGGGCTGAGCTGACCCTCAATCAGGGCCAGTATTCAGCACAGGAATGCTGATCCAGGATCAGTTTGCCCCAGTACATATCATAACCTCTTCCAGTACGAGCCAAAGGACACAGCTGATCCTAATTCAGCATTCCCCCTCTGGGTGTTTTTTTTGTATGGGTAGTTGGGGATGCTGGTTATCTAACCGGTCCAGAAGTAACCCCTCCTCTTATTATATCATTACCGCCCTGTGCGGACAGCCAGTTTTCCCAGAAGGCCGTGCGATTATGAAACCTGTCCCCCCCCAGTCATTTAGGAACATGGAGCAAAGCAGCTTCCGTTTATTGCAGTGTCCTCTCTCGATGAAAGACACAGCCAGACCGATCACAGTCTCCTACTATAGCTACTATTTATTTCATTACATTCTCTTGGTTTCACATTCTGTTTGTGTGTCTGTTTTACTCCTGAATCTATTGCATTGTCACCTTTTTGTGCCTGCTGTTTTATGCTGTGAAGCTCTTCAAGCACTTCAAGTTCTTTTTAATAAGATTACCAATCCCATGAGCCAGTTCACAACCTAAACCCTTGTCTGACAAATAACAATAGTGTGGCTTGTCTTCTGGTGTGATTCTGACCAATAGCAGCAGGGCAGCTTGCTTTGTGGTGGGATTCTGACCAATAGCAGCAGGGCAGCTTGCTTTGTGGTGGGATTCTGACCAATAGCAGCAGGGCAGCTTGCTTTGTGGTGTGATTCTGACCAATAGCAGCAGGGCAGCTTGCTTTGTGGTGGGATTCTGACCAATACCAGCAGGGTGGCTCAGTTTGTGGTATGATTCTGACCAATAGTAGCATGGCGACTGACTTTGTGGTGTGGCTCTTGAAATGAGAGTGGGTCTGAGAAATGTAATATCTTTATGAAGACTTTACTGTCTGATCACTGTTCAGTAATGCGACAGGAGTGCATAATCATTAATTCACAGATTCTGAAGCTAACAATGAGGATGAGAATGTATGAGTATGAGTGAATGAGTGAGTAGTATTTAACCCAACAGCATCACAGAATCACTGTTGTGTGGAACATTGAAACACACTTGCTGTTGAAGGAAGTTCAACTCTGATCCAGTTTAAAAACACTTTGCTCACTTAAAAAAAAGATAGAAGACACTTCACACCCTGAGCTAAATTTAACTCTGGAACTATGTCATGTAATAAACGAAAGTGGCACTAGTAAAGCATGAAGGAAAAACACACAAAATGTCCAAAAACTGAAACAATGTCTCAGTTTAAGAGAGGGTCTGTTTAATGATATTGCAGCAGAAAAACTGACATCTCAAACTGGAAGCAAGAATTATTTAATCTTTCATGCACGTCGAAATCAAACCATTTGAGGGAGCAAACATGGTCAGAAATACCGAGAAAACAACATTTCAAAATAATTAAGACGGGTCTCCAATTAGTTCTGATATTGCTAAAAAAAAATACATAATTTATGTAACTGACAGAGAATCAATGCGGATTAACATTTAACCTTAACATTCTTAAGGCTTCGTGTACACCTCGTGTCATTCTCTGAACTCTGAATAATAAAACAATAAACTGCCACTCGAGCTCACAGTAAAAACAATAGCACGCAGGAATCGCGCAGCCAGCGCAGGCAGCGCAGGCAGCGCAGGCACCTTACAGAGGAGATGAACTGTAGTAACCCCGGGAATCGGATGATCTGCACGCCAAGGCGGCATGACAGCCAGATCGCGCGTATGCAGCGGCACTTGGACGCCGCAATACGAAATTCTTTCTGTCCAAAAATAAAAATCAGAAGGTATCATATGTAATTAAGAACGCCGCCAAGAACACGCTACACATTGTCCCAATGAAAAAAGCACGCTATTGGCAATGCACAGAATATAGCACTTCAGCTAGCGGACCGGCTACAATGCTAAACTACCTAGCTCAAAGTAGGGATACTGATACTGTAGCTACACAAGCAAAGTAACCGCTACCGAAAAGCAGCCATCGCCAATCTCATGAAATGGGCTTTGACGTGTGTGTCTTGCTAGCCACTGCGCTCAACGACCTCAATCCAGCATTCACAAAAACGACACAGCTACCCGGCTAAAATCCCTACAAGTAATGCAGCAAGCGTGCTAGATAACTAGCAAGATAGATGAATAGGTACCTGTCTTTGGGTGCTGGTGCGGGAGCTGGCTCCAGGATGGACAGGACACAGGACGATGCACACTTGGACTTTCAGTTGCGTAATTTTCAGCAAAGATGTGCTGACAATGTTTAAGACCACTGTTTAATGTGCACTGCACTGTATTTCTGTATAGTGGCTATTTTTGTCCGTCACGGCACCATCCTTTTCTGCTACTGGCTCGCCTTTGCACAAGAGTAGCGTTAGATGCACTGATGCTTCCGGTCCGTCTTCTCACGCTTTTCCTCGGGAAACAACATTAAAGCGTTCCTGTTATCAAAAATTCCGGACAATAATAATAATAATAATAATAATAATAATAATGTAACCATGATCACATCATCATCATATTTTATTATGTATTTTAACATTTCCTTTTATTGTTATTTAACCTTTAATTATTTTAACCTTTTTATTTTTTAATTAACCTGTTAATTATACTAACAATCATGATTAACATATTTTATTATATATAGTAACACTGCCTTTCATGTTTTATTTAACCTTTACTTTACCAGGACGGTCTCACTGTGCCTTTTACAAGGAAGGCCTTGCCAAGAACACAGCTCAGTTAAAAATATTACAATATTATAGTATTAAATACAATACTATGCAAGACAGACATGACGATTAGAGATCAGACAGAGATACATAGGTCTACAAACAGGATAACAGACATTCATACATAGTTGTATTTAAAAGCTACACAAAGTACAGTGAGCTGTTCGCAGATCTATCTTGAATACCGTGATTTTTGGGGGGCCGGTTTCCTCTGAGAATCAGTATTTGAGCTACAGCTCCAGGTCCATTTGGCATGGTGGGCTGAGAGCTGAATGTCCAACAGTGAGAAACATCAGACACTACAGGTCTGCTTTGTATAAACCATGTACCTGTGAAAGACAACAGCTGAATCATGCTTTTCACATTTAATATTAATTAAATGCACAAAAAAAAATACTCAGAAAATCCAGACAGAGGCTCTACTTCCTCCCACAGCTGCAGAAAAAGGTCTCACCCTCCATCCTGAAGACCCTCTACTCCTCGGCTGTGGAGAGTGTCAGTATCATCGCCTGGTACAGGAACTGCTCTGCCAGCGACCGCGGTGCCCTGCAGAGAGTGGTACATTCAGCTGAACACACACACCACCAGAAAAACCTTTCCCTCCCTGCAGGACACCTACACCAGGGGGTGAGGATGAGAGCCCAAAACATCATGAAAGACACTTCACACCCCAGCAATGGACTGTTTAGACTACCGAGGTCAGGCAGACAACTCTGCAGTCACACGGCCAAAACCAAAAGACCGAAGAGGAGTTTCTACCCTGAGGCTATCCAGATCCTAAACACTCACTCTTCAATTCAACAAACTTCCACTCATATATGAACACTTTGAAATACTGCATATATTGTCTGTTTGTTCCACACTGTCATTTTACTTGCACACCAGATCACTTTAACTGTAAATACTGGTATTTAAGGTAAAATTGTATGTATATTGTTTGTTTATATATTTGCAATTTGTCATTTTATTTTACTTCTTTTATCTTATTATATTCTGGAACAGTATCTGAGCACCCCCTTCATTTTACTGCAGGTTTTACTTTTCATATCTGTGCATGTGATAGATAAAGAACCTTGATCCTTGAACTTGAACGTTCATTAATTTCACAGAAATATTTTAAGCAATCATATTTTATTTTAGCCAGTAGAATATGACAAGTGTTACAGCAACTCCCTCTGAGTTTATATTTGATAAATCTCCAGTGAATAAAGAAATGCGTAACCTTTTTGTTATTTAAAAAATAAGACAAGTAATTTCTGCAGGTTTGATGTTCTGCCTCTTTTGAATTAAGAATGGCCTTGCTATCAGGTAAGACCTGTCACCACCAGCCTGATTAATTTAAACTGCAGCGACACAAGATTAAAGACTGATTCATTGACTGCAGGGGGATTGTAACGTCGTGATCGCATAATTGCAGGGATCGCTCTTATCCACCCTTCAGAGAGAAGAAAGTACACCTCTAACACGTGCTGGTTCATAAAACCAGCTTGGTACAACAATTTACACACACACATTACAGTAACATTACAGTAACAACAGACTCACGGGTTCCCTCCGCTGGAGAAATATTGTAAGTACCGATCTCTGAGCGTCAGTACATGAGGCCAGAGCCATCTGGAGACATGTCTGTCGATATCTTTTTCATTATCCAGGGTTTTCATGCGCTCCGGAATAAAGGAAAGGAGTGCAGCTGAACATTATCTGTGGCCTTATGTGCAAACTAAGTTGCGAGACGACTCTGTAGTAATGTGATCACTGCACATAATTCATCTGCGAAACCTGCTGAAATTCATGTAATATATTCCTCAAAGTATGTTTAGCATTTAGTAGTTCTACTCCTCAAGTGTGACAAATGCCATCATTTGTATTCAACCAAAATCATTTTGAATCACTATTTAATTCTAATTAATATTAGTTATTAATGTTTTCATTTATAATGGGATAATTAACTAACACTAATTGGTTATTTAAATAAATGGATTATTAATTAACCACTGGCTATTAACTGATATTTATTTAATTAATCCTATGTGTATGAAGGTTTTCGACCATAGTGAATGTTAAATAAATAGGATATAAATATCACTTTCTGTGTGGACCACTTTGGAGAGACAGATAGAAGAAAACATGACCCAGTATCCTGAGGCTTACAAGACTGATACCGGCATGATAATGCAAACATGTCGTGTTTATCAGGATTAGTGCTGGCTATCCACAGAACTAATGCTCTTTACACCAGACCGAAACCTGCGCCAGGGAACTGAATACTTCCGTGTGTCTGAGCATGGCCTGCATATATCATGCAGCTTGCATTGCCACTAGTTTGTATACTTTCTGGCGCTATCTCTGCTTTACATATGTTACTTTTCGCTCAGCCAGAAGTTTGGCGTGTACAAATGTTTTGAATACATACAAACACTCGATGGAGTGGCTCCATTTTAGTCAACCACCATCTAAACCGTGGAAGGCCTGCGGAAACAGTTAAACATGGCGGACCTCCAGGATTAGACTGTTGCATCTCAGTTCAATACAAGACTATTTCTTAAGCATATTTGTTGTTTTGTCGTTATGCAACATAACGTGCCTTATGTTAAGTAATGATGTAACTTTTAGACAAATATATTAGCCTTGTGCCTCGGTAATAGGCCTACATAGGCTATGGGTAGCACAGCGATTTCAAGTGCCAACTCATTAAGAAATGTTCCAGTTCCACATGCTCTGGAGATTAAATGAATGACAAATGCATTCAGAGTATGTGTGCCCCGAATGCTTGCTAAAACGGCCCCCAATCTGTAAATATAACGGTCAGTAAATGTGTATCGTACTTTATTCGCAGCTGGTGTCTGTGGCTGCGCTGGAATCGGGCGGTAAACCCCGGCAGCTCGCGGTCAGGTGAGGACAGTGCGCGCGAGGACAGCCCAATCAATATATTCAATTACTGTTTACAACAAAACGCATTTTACATCTGAGCGGATTCTGTGGGGAAGAAAATGTCTGGCGAGAACTATTTCGAAATATGCTGATAATGCAAAAAAACAAAAAAAAAAACCGTGAATAATGTTGCTGACATACAGACTATAGAACCATTTTACGAGTTAAATCATTGTGCGAGAGTATTATCACGGAAATGACAACATCCCCAGTTTAGATGTATATCATACGGGTAAAATTAAGAAAAATAAAAAATCAGGGAGTGAGGCTGAAACCCCACACCCCGTCCATCCATGGTACATTGTAAAGACTGCATGCGCATTTGGCAACAGTGGACCTAAATGTACTTTCGTTCTAATTTAATGACTGCAGACAACAAGGAATATGAAATGTAAGATGAGAGCAATCTCTTGGCTCTAGTTCCACAGCCAGGCTACGGGTATCTTGCTAAAAATGGAATGGTTCAATTGTAAAAGTGTAAAGTGAATTTACTTTCATAAAGACTGTTTTCACCAAGCGGCTTGCGCAAGCGGACACCTTCCTTCCGTTACTCTGAAAAGGCCCTGTTGTTTCCCTGCTCAGCTGCACGGTGCAGGTATGCAGGGCTAAATGAGTGTAGGGATTTTAACGGTTTACGGTAAGCTGCTATTTCTGGTAAAGCTAAATTTCTAGTAAGTGTTAGTAATACCGCTGGTGTGTGTGCCACCTCCATGGGGGTCTGACTACACACAGCCACAAAGTGGCCATGAAAGGAGAAAACACAGCATATCCACCGCTGCTGTGTAGCACCCACCTGTGTGACGTACAGCAATCATTTTGCACTGGAACACTCAGCTCACATCAGCTTCAGATAGCTATGTATTGAATGGAGCCACATGGGAAACAACATGATTTAATAAAAAAAGTGCTAGGTTTTTATTTACGGTTTATTTGTCTATTACAAAGCATCAACTAGAAATCTGAAACTTTCTAAACATCGAAAATAAGTATGTGCTCCATTGCATTTCATTTCCTTGGCACAAGTTCAAGAAACTGTTTAAAAGCGTTGCACCTCTGATCCAAATACAGAGGCGCTTTGACGTTTAACATGTGGAGAAACTGTTTTAATGATATGGAAACATGTTATTTAGAAAATCTAACCAAAATCAAAGCATGATCAGATTTTTAGTTGTGGTGCGCTTATCTATAACCTAACAGTGGGTGATTATCGTTGCAAATCCGTTAGCTAAGAGTAAAAACAGTTGCATGTCACAATTAATGGATTACAGAATAACATAACATTAAAATACATATAATGTTTTGAAATGTTAGAGGTCTCATTTTTCAAAAGGAAAAAACTAACAACATGGAGTCAGAAATGTATAGGGTTAAGGATTGCATAAGACATCCATGTCACAAGCAAAACAAATACATTTCATAAATCGTCTGGATAAATTTACTTCAATTCTTACAGAGTAGACCTTCAGATTAAGCTACGTTAAGGTTTAAGCTCTGAGTGATTGAAAAACAACCAAAAACTACTCAAGTAGTGTTTTATATGTTGTAATTTTTCTATCTGGGTGGAAGAGCTGAAACTTAACTGCATAAGAAATTAGCAGAGAACTTTGTGATTGGTGAGAGGGCCCATTGCAAAAATTCAGCCTCCACAATTTCATGTGAACACGTCAAAATCACACGTGGCTATTTCATAACCACCCGTCTGCCTCACAACTGCAAGAGTACCAAAAACAGGGCCAAACAGAACTGGCATGAGGAAGTCAGTCAGTGGCCAAGGAATGTGGTCTAATTGTGATTCAATTTCCTAAATGTGACACAAAAATGAACCCAGAAGCACAAAAACCACATTCACCTTTGCCCTTCTGATCAAAACTAGAAGTTAGGTAGGGGAAGGGTGTGTCCAGAATGGACACAGAAATGACCAGGTGACCATACGCCTGCCCTACCCTCCTATATTGTGTGTGTGTGTGTGTGTGTGTGTGTGTGTGTGTGCACGCACAGAGACTGGCATGGTGACTTACAGGAGCTCAGAGAGGGAGTCAAACAGGAAGTGAGAGAGAGAGATGGAAAACTTGGGGTTCTGGCCCCGCCCGACTCAGAGAGGGAGTAAAACAGGAAGTGAGTGAGACTCCACCCCCACACACACACACACACACACACAGTTTCCTCCATTCTGATCTTGGCTCATGGAAATATGCTCTGTAAGAGACTGTAAGGCATTACACATTGCAGGTCAGAATGTCCAACATCCATACATTGTACAGTTGTGTCAGGGTCAGGGTGGGGGGCAGGAGTCCTATAGCACGATAGCTTCTATAACGATGGCTGGGTCCTCGATATCCGCCTTGCTCTGAACCATCCTTAACTCCAGCTGTGCCGGGCTGGGTTTCCTGCCTGGACCAGCCAGCTCTGAGCCAGAGTGAGAGATGGAGGGATGGAGAGAGAGAGAGAGAGAGAGAGGTAGAGTTGAGAAAAACGCTTGCACGAAGGCTGATATGTACCTGCTGTTCACTGTGCGTAAGCTTCAGTATACAGCAGTACTACCACAGTTAGTTAGGAAAGAATGCAAGTTATTAGGGACTATGTTTAACCAGAGACACACACACACACACACACACATTCTCTCACACACACACACACATACACACACACACACACACACACACACACACACACATGCTCACACACACACTCATACACACACACACTCATACACTCATCACACACACACACACACACTCACTCACACACACATAAACACACACATGGTCTCTTACCATGGGCACAGGATATGGTCCTCTGAATCACATGATGCATGACGGAGACAGTCTTCTCACATGCTGTCTGAAAGACGAAGGGAGCAAAGGAGAGAGAGAAGGAGGGAGAGGGTGAAGGGTGATAAGGTCATAGCTCTAGCCTTGCATTCCTGGCTTACGACCCTGCTATGAGCCCAGAGATAGCAGCGCAGTTCAGAGTGATAAACACTTGCTTTTTACAACATGTCCAATAATTTCTTTAACCAATCACATAATCTCAGTTAGGAAAGGTCAAAGGTGAAGGCAGCGGTTCAGACAGTAAATATACTAAGGAGACGCTGGGCAGGGTTCCTCCCCCTCCATGAATGTGCTGCATAAGCGGCTTGGAGATCAGTGCCTCGGACTCAGACGCACCGCCTGCAGACGGTAAGGCCAAACCATCTCCACATCTCTCCGGATGTGACTGTCTCGGCTCCCACACCAAACCTTTACAAACAGCCTGTCTCAGCCGTGCCCCAGGGGACCACAGCTCGGATTTGTTTTAGCAGCTGAAAAGGATTCACTGCCATCACGGTATAAATATTTGACTATGAGGATATTTATTATTAAGTACTTTGAGCACTTAATAAGAGAAGCATTACCTTGAGTTTTTAACACTTTGTGGCCTGGAAGTGTCGAATTTGTAGGGGTTCTAAGGTACAGGGTTTTGGGGTTCATATTTAGGGGGGTAGCTCACCTTTAGGTCATTAGTGTGGTGGATGGGGATAGGGGAAGTAGGGGTTTTGGGGTACAGTGTTTTGGGGTTCAGGACTGGCGCAGTGTCACACCTTTAGGTCGTTGGGGTGGTGGTGTGTCCAGGCCAGGAGCATGGCAGCAAACAGGTCCCCCGTTCCCACAAACACAGCGTCTGCCTTGGGGATTTCCATCCTGATCCTCTGGGTCACCTGCACCCCGTCACGCTTTACTGCAGACAGCGACACACACCATAAGGGCCTCTGTCACACACACATTCACACGCACACACACTGTGACTGTCTGTCACACACACACACTCACTCACTTACTCACTCACACAAGCACACTCATGTACATGTACACGCACACACACACTTTCACACACATGCACGCACACGCACACGCACACTCACACTCGCACACACTCAATCACTCACACACACACTCACACACACACTGTGACTGTCTGTCACACACACACACATTCACTCACTCACATAAGCACACTCATGCACATGTACACGCACACACACACTTTCACACACATGCACGCACACGCACACTCACACTCGCATAGTGTTACCTGTCCTCTGGCTCCCCAGGGCCACCAGGAACTGCTCCCCCTCCCGGGACGGCAGGTCAGAGCTGGTGATCACCACCGTATCTGGCCCCATGCTGTGCAGGAGGTCCATCACCTGCAGCCCAAAGACAGGGTCAGAGGTCACACAGCAGAGAGGGGTCAGAGGTCACACAGCAGAGAGGGGTCAGAGGTCATGTGTAGTGAAGGTGTTGGTACCAAACAGGCTCACCTCCACAGCATCCTTCTCTGTGCGGATGGTCTTCCCCGTGAGCAACCTGTAACACACATCATTCCGTGACGACAGATTCAGACACATTCAGACAATACAGAACACGGACACTAAACATGCTATAGGAAACGCTCCTCAATGCATAAAACACATATTCATAGACGCAAAACACAGTCAACAGCAAATAAAACAACATTCTGAATGCAATCACTGAAAGACATACACATACATTGCAGGCACATATGCAGGCAGCTATGTCTGTCCTTGCAGCTGCCTGTGTGTAATGTAGCACTCACTCTGCCTCAAATTGGTTGGGTGTGATGATGTCAGCAACGGGGACCACCTTGTTCTTGTAAACAGGGAGCAGGTTCTCAGGAACGTACTGCAAGTGCAGCCAGCGAGTGTCCATGTTAATGCAGATCTCCATCATGCGAACACACACGCACGCACAGACACACACAGACACACACACACACACACACATATACACACACAACACACACACACACACACAAACAAGCACAAACACACACCATACACACACAAATGGAAACTCCTTCACAAATGGCATATCTCATCCATAAACTCCTCTTACACTTTTTTGTGTCATAATAATACATATATCAGGGAAAACATACAACTAGAAACATCATGAGAATGATATGATGTGAGGTTTATTAATATGGTATATATATTATATTATGCTGTATGATTCATGGTAAAAATAACTGAACCCTGAATCCTCAGAGGTGGTTTCAAAGTAAATGGCATTACACAACATAAAAACACTGCACACAAAAAGGCATTATGGAGCCATATCAGCACACTGCAGGTAGGGGGTGCTGCTCTCTGTCAGCCATTATGTATATGAATCTATGTATGCACGCACACACGCACACACCACACACACACACACACATTCCCCCATTTATGAACGGTCACCATTACATAAGACAATATGACATCACACCAGAGTGCGACTGAGGGAAGGAGGGGAAGAGAGACAGAGAACAACAATCTCTAGGTTTGTGATAATTGTTTAAGGCTAGACTGACTCATGCTGTATTTTCCACATCCAGCAGTTTAAAAAGTATGTTACACAATGATCCAGTGCCAAGACTTGACATGTCAGTGAACGTATGAGAATTTCAGCCTTAACAGTCAATTTTGTGACTTATTCCTAAAGCTATTTCATACATTCTCAACTATGTTAGGATTTGTGCCAAGGGATTTTGGTGAGCTAAACCCAAAGAATATGTGATTTAGCCAGATTTATGACAGAACACTGGTGTTTTCATATTTCTGCAGCAATGGTGAGATAATCCAAGAAATAATGCCTTTTTATACAAGCAAAATGTTGAAGTTTTAAGCTGCATTTTAGTATGTACTTACACTCTATAGTCTCATACTGTTACATGGCGATTTAATATTACTATGAAAGTTTGATACTTGAGAGAGAGAGAGACAGAGAGAGAGAAGACTGGGAGACAGAGGGAATAATGCTTATACTTTGGTGGGAGTGATGAAGAAAGAGAGAGTGAGAGAGAAAGAAAGAGAGAGTGAGGGAGAGATGCAGCATGAAGCATAACTATGCTCTTACTCACCATACTGCCGTGGTCTCCCAATACAGGATCACACACTATGGAGCAGAGAGACTGACATTAACACACACACCTGATCAAAGAGCCCAATATCTCTCTCACTCTCACACACACACACACACACACTCACACTCTCTCACACACACACTCACACACACAAACACTCTCTCTCACACACACATACACACAATGCCTTTTAAAACCAGTCTCAGTGAAGGCTATAAATTGAGAGCATATCTAGTTAGGAGGGTGAATGGTTGTTGAATAGTTGCTGTTGTAATAAGTGCAGCAGAGCAGAGCGGCTGTTTAAAAGACCTTCACAGCAAAGGGGGAAATATCCCAGCATGCCCTGCAGCAACAGCACCAGCTGAGGCAGAGAGAGAGGAGAGGAGAGGAGAGGGAGAGAGGAAGGGAGGGAGAGAGGAGAAGGAGGAGGAAGGAAGGAGAGGGAGGGAGGAAGGAGGTAGAAAGAGGTCAGAGGCACACAAAGACAAAATGAAACAGAGTATGAATCTGACAGAGTGAAATGGGCCAGATAATGGAAGGGGAGAGTTGAGGTAATGTCAGAGAGGAAGAGGAACGTTGAAAAACAGCTACAGTCACCCATTACCCTCGCTGCTTCAGTGACCAGCATGCAAAACGAACACTCCACTGTGTGTAAGAGGCGAGGTCTCTGAGCGAGGTGCACAGGACTACCCATCATACCTCCCCATTTCAGGACAAAGACTTCCTGCAGAAACGTTTGCCTCATCTTAACTAAAACACACATCTTTAACTCAGCGCTTCTCAACTGGTCTAGCCTCAGGGCCCATGTTGTTCGTTGCTCATTGGGTTATGACACAAATTTTTTTCATTTTGAACCACTCAAATTTATTTCACAGAAATATTGCACTAATATGATGCATATCTTCATGCGCAGTTAGAAACACAATATAAACAAATAAAAGTCCACAGAAATGTGCAGTACGAAAAAGTGGGCTACATAGTAGAAAGACTTTTAACTTTTTTGTTTAACCACACACTCTGTGACCCAATAAAAATGGTCCTGTGACCCACCAGTTAAGAGAGACGGTTTTAACTAATTAACTAACTGGATTACCTTAATCGAATCACTTATTTTTAACATAAAGGGCATAAATAAGAACAAAGTCAATGTCTATTTAAAATGTAAGCCATCAGGACGTTTGAAAATGGTGTAATAAGAATCGCCCCAGCAGTGTAGAACTGAGTAATCACAACCAGCATGATTAATGATTTATGTTCAATACCAATAAACGTTCCCCATCTTCCTAATACCCATTACACACATCAACCTGTGTGCTCTTAACCACCTGGGTCAGTTAGGTACTATGATTTGAACGGGTACACAGAAAGATAAATTTGAAATAAACTTTAAATGGCAAAACTTAACATTATATAATCATTTAGATATGACATAATTGAAAATGACATGATAAGTTGATGTGGTTTTAAATTATGTAATAACTTCACATGATGTAATAAGTAGATACAACAATTTGAACTGACGCAATACCTCACCTCTTCAGACTGCATCTTTGTACTAACTGAAGTTATCGTTTTCTGTGGTTTTGGTTATGATACTGATGGCTTTGAGTTTCTTCTTAGGACATATTTCTGTTTGTCCTCAGAATTCATATTCTGGTTCAGGTTAGCGTAGTTCACTTGCATTAGTGGTGAAGTTCCATTTATACTCCGTTGGATATGCTGTTAGCCAGACCTGGCACTTGTACTGAAAGACTCAGGTGGTTGCACCTGTGTTCTCCCACACTGTGGGTCGCTCTGGCTGACAGTGTCTCCTACATGACTGTGCTGTGATAACGTAACGTTATGTGTGATGTAATGATCTGAAACGGCACGAGGCAGGGACTCGCCGTAAACGAGTTTGGTGTTGGCCCTCTTCAGCTCCTGCACGATGTCCACCACCATCTCCAGGAAGGACGTGTCTCTGGTGTACCCTGAGGGAAGCAGAGGATTGTGGGTAAACGATAAGTCCTCACCACACACCACTCTGCTCTCACATCTGAACAGAGCCAACGGCTCAGGTCCCAGGAGTAAAAGGTCTTGGCCTCTGGGTGCCTCACAGGGCTCAGGTGCCTGTGCTGTAGGTGTGTACCTGACAGGTGTGAGTCCCACAGGTAGGTGGTTGTGACTATCCACACCCCGGGGTCTGCACACAGTCTCACCGTATGGCTGTTTTACTGTTGAGAAGGACCTGGTAAGACCTGCTGAAGTGAATGATCAGTTTTATTCATGGGCTGTTTGACTCTGTCAGAGCCTCTGGAAAAGTACAGCTGTCTGCGTCAATGCATGAAACGTGTGTCTGAGCTCTGAGACTGTGAAAGGAACAATTAACCAAGCCTGCTGACCGCATGGATGTCTGTCTGCTTTAGCCAGTGAGTGTGTGTGAGAGAGAGAGAGAGAGAGAGAGATGGAGTGTGAGAGAGAGATATGGAGTGTGTGCGCAAGGGAGTATTGTGTGTGTGTGTGTGTGAGAGAGAGAGAGAGAGAGAGAGAAATGGAGTGTGTGTGTGTGTGTGTGTGTGTGTGTGTGTGTGTGTGTAAGGGACAGATACAGTATATGTGTTTGAGTGTGAGCTGTGAGAGAAGGAGAAGGAGTGTGTGCATGTGAATGAGTGTGTGATGGAGAGAGATAGTGTGTGTGTGTGCGCGTGTGTGTGCAGTGCACGTCGGTGTGCAATGTTAGCATAACCCTTCAGAGCGTGAAGCACACACTGTCACCCCACTGCTAACCATTTGGCATCAGGGTGATGAAGCTGGCACAGCTCTTTGCTAGCCGGGGTCCTTAAAGCAGCATTCAGTCTGCTGCCCAGCAATTCCTGCCTCTTCATAACACTCAACACGATCCTCAAACAGACAAACTACTGCCGATGATGCAGGCTGCATCTGGACACAGAGTTTCTGTAGAAGGATAAAGAGTTAACTGCACACCAGTGAGGTGTTTCCTCTTGAAAAGCGTTTCGCAGCGTCTTAAACGGTGAGCTAAGTAACCAGATGCTCCATATAACTTCAGGGCATAGAGCAGCACAGCATTCAAAGGAAACGGTCCGTTTTACTGCTTCAAGTGACTAAGGAAATCAATACAGCATGTGTTATTGCTTGTGATGCATGACTGTGACACAAAGAGGATGAATTGATTTAATACCATGTGTCCCTATTGACCCGCATAAGCCTGTTCTTCATCAGGCTACCAAGTCGGTTTGGGTAAAAAATGAATAAAGAAACCCTCAGTATGGTGCATTCTTTTGTTTCTTTTCTGGCAGCCTGTTTGTCCGTAATGAGAGGACGAGTCTGTATCCAAGTGTAATTGGAAAACCTGTCCACAAGGGGGCAGACCAGAGCAGCACAAGAGCACTGCTGAGCGAGCTCCTCTGATTGGTGGAGATTAGAAGAGTGCTTGAGGATCGATCTGGCTCGGCTTCTGGATTCCATGCCAAATTTTCCTCTTAACTATTTAATTCAGAAAAGTCACTCACTAGTCATGAACAGACATGTTAGCACATGTTCTGCTGGGCTCTTGTGTGATAGCTAATGGCCGTTTGGAAATGTTTTAATGTGGTCCAGTCTGAAAGAAACAGCCCTGGCCTAGGGCTCCATTCAGAGGGGGGTGCCGGCTCATCTCTCACTCCTCCTAGACGAGCTCGTCTGCCAATCCTACATCACACAGCATTCTCACACATCGCTGCTTTGACACACACTCCGTTTAAAAAGCTGGACATAAAGAGAGGCAGTTTCGCACGCGCCCCGTCCCTCAGATGAAGGGAAATTAGCCCTGTGACCACTGCACGCGCTCAATAGGGATTAAACTGCAGGGCGCTCATATTAATGGGAAATCACTATGAGCGGCGGGGCGTGCGGTCAAAGAGCTTTTGTGATCAAACCCAATAACCCCCAGAGCAGAGACGGACTCCTGAGGAATTTCATTTAATTTAATCAAATGAACAGCACTGGTGCTGCAGCAATAACTGTGTGATGGAGCTGCTGGAGAAGGCTTAGGGCAGTGTTAAGGTAGCACTGAAATAGTGCTGTAGAAGTGCTGAAGTAGTGTTGCAGTAGTGGTAAGGTATTGCTGTAATAGTGTTGAGGTAGTGTTGAGGTAATGCTGTAGACTGGTCAGAAAACCTGTCCCAATGTGATTCAAATTCCTCTGCTTTTTCGTCTGCTACATTACTAAGTACGCCTGTGTTCCATGTCAGGCTCATGTGGGCTCACCTGTTAGTGAGTACTCATGATTATGCTACCTCACCATCTCACCTGTCAACTCAAGCGCATGAAGGCTCACCTGTCAGCATGTAGGGATGCAGGTGGCTCTCACCTCTTAGCATGTAGGGGTGCAGGTGGCTCTCACCTGTTAGCATGTAGCACATAGGGATGCATGTGACTCTCACCTGTTAGCACGTAGGGGGCATGTGACTCTCACCTGTTAGCACGTAGTCATAGTGGTTGACGTTGTTAAGCTTGATCCCTCGTACAGCACATGCAGTTCGTCAGCGGTGAGGACCTGGCCCTTCCAGTGGGCGTAGCCTGAACATGTGACAGGGAAGGTCAAAGGTCAGACAGCACAGCTGGCCCTATCAGCAACTCAGAAAGCCTGAAACTGTCCTTGACATTGAAAACACAATGTCGTAACCACGCAGAACTGAAATATGCACTAGCATTACCCCTGACCAACTGTGCTGACATTCATTTAACACTACTGGAAAGAGCGGAACACACACACACACACACACACACACACCAAATGTTGCAAAACCTACTTAGACTTCTCAAATGAAAGTCAACGGAGGCCATGGTGCTCAAAAATAAAGCACTCTACAATAAAGTATGTTTTGTTTTTTTTTTAGGAGCCACGATTTTGTGAGACACTGGGGCATAGAGCTGAATATTTATATAAGTATGTAAGTTAGAATTACCTTACTGGAAAGTGACAGAGTGGGAGCAAAGGGTACAAGATGAAGGGGGACTGAGCAGAATGTACCCATATGGAGGACACAACAGAGGAAGTGTTACCAATGGCAACCCTGTGTGAGCTGTGGTCACCGATTCAGTGAGGATAGAAATTCTTCACACTTACACATAAAGAGAATCACAGCGGGGCTTTGAGAATATCAAAGAGTTGGCCGGTATGAGGCTAACATGGGCTGTGTTTACCCTAGCAATCGTGAAGTCTTGGAATGTGTGCAGGCTGTGAGGTGCCTTGGGATTGGCTGGGTCAGAATGTCTCAGGATTGAGTGTTTCAAGAGGATTAGACGCTTTGGTGTTAATACTCTGGCCATGTGCAGTTCTGCCTATGGCCAGCAGGGGGCTGTGAGGAACGTGAGAGGGATCAGGAGGAGGAAAAGGGCAGAAGTTTTTGCAGATGGAGAATGCTGTGTGTGTGTGTGTGTGTGTGTGTGTGTGAGAGAGAGAGAGAGAGAGAGAGAGAGAGAGAGAGAGAGAGAGAGAGAGAGAAAGCTAATCACACACATGTCTGTATATATATGTTTTAACTCTCATTTCAAACTTCAAAATGAACCGACACTTCAGCACTTATTCTGAAAGGTCAACACAAGCAGCAAAATACACTGCAGCTACTGAGGTATGACCACTGACACACTGCCATGACAGGCAGAAAAGTGCCCAGCGCTTCTCACACAGCAACAAGCCATCAGCCGTTCAAAACAGGCAGAGGACCAAGATTACCACCGTGCACAATGAACAGACTTTTAATTAATTCCACTCAGGCCAGCAAAGAAAATCAATTCAGCTTAGAAAAAAAGAAATCTGAAGAATGTGTTGCTGTGAAGTAAAAGGAGACTTTTCAGAGGCTAATACATAAATCAATGGAGGAATGTGCCAGAAGGTGCTGGCTCTTGGCGAGCGTGTAAAAGGAAACCGATGTGGAAAGCACTGTTCAGCTGTTCCACATTCGCAGTTTGTTTTGCCATCATTCCATCCCTCTCTTTCTCCTTCTTTTAAATCCCCCTCTCCCACTCTCTCCCTCACAATTACATCTGCCTATAGTGCATATTCCCTCTCTCTTTCTTTCTCCTGCTCTCTCTCTCTCTCTCTCCCTCCCTCTCTCACAATAACAGCCGCCTACCGTGCATATTCAAAAGCCCCCCTGGGAACATCTGGCCACGCAATGATACACTTGGTTCCTACCTACAGCCAAAAGGTAACGTCTGTCCAGTTACAAAAAAAGGCCACCTACCCCTACCAGAACTACCAGACAGGTTAAATGCTTTTTTTTTGCCTACTACAAATATCTGACCAATCCCAGCCTTTCATCTACGACCACCATCCACAACTGCCACAAACACAGTGAGAAATGTGTTTCATAAGCTGGGAAAAAACAAAGCTGCAGGCCCAGACCATCAAAGCCCAGCCTTACTAATCCACTGCTCAGACCAACTGGGCCCAGCCTTACTAATCCACTGCCCAGACCAACTGGGCCCAGCCTTACTAATCCACTGCCCAGACCAACTGGCCCCAGCCTTACTAAGCCACTGCTCAGACCAACTGGCCCCAGCCTTACTAAGCCACTGCTCTGACCAACTGGCCCCAGCCTTACTAAGCCACTGCTCAGACCAACTGGGCCCAGCCTTACTAATCCACTGCCCAGACCATCTAAGCCCAGCCTTACTAAGCCACTGCTCAGACCAACTGGCCCCAGCCTTACTAATCCACTGCCCAGACCATCTAAGCCCAGCCTTACTAAGCCACTGCTCAGACCAACTGGCCCCAGCCTTACTAAGCCACTGCCCAGACCATCTAAGCCCAGCCTTACTAATCCACTGCTCAGACCAACTGGCCCCAGCCTTACTAAGGCACTGCTCAGACCAACTGGGCCCAGCCTTACTAAGCCACTGCTCAGACCAACTGGGCCCAGCCTTACTAAGCCACTGCTCAGACCAACTGGCCCCAGCCTCACTAAGCCACTGCTCAGACCAACTGGGCCCAGCCTTACTAATCCACTGCCCAGACCAACTGGCCCCAGCCTTACTAAGCCACTGCTCTGACCAACTGGCCCCAGCCTTACTAAGCCACTGCTCAGACCAACTGGCCCCAGCCTTACTAAGCCACTGCTCTGACCAACTGGCCCCAGCCTTACTAAGCCACTGCTCAGACCAACTGGGCCCAGCCTTACTAAGCCACTGCTCAGACCAACTGGCCCCAGCCTTACTAAGCCACTGCTCAGACCAACTGGGCCCAGCCTTACTAAGGCACTGCTCAGACCAACTGGCCCCAGCCTCACTAAGCCACTGCTCAGACCAACTGGCCCCAGCCTTACTAAGCCACTGCTCAGACCAACTGGCCCCAGCCTTACTAAGCCACTGCTCAGACCAACTGGCCCCAGCCTTACTAAGCCACTGCTCAGACCAACTGGCCCCAGCCTCACTAAGCCACTGGTCAGACCAACTGGCCCCAGCCTTACTAAGCCACTGCTCTGACCAACTGGCCTCAGCCTTACTAAGCCACTGCTCAGACCAACTGGCCCCAGCCTTACTAAGCCACTGCTCTGACCAACTGGCCCCAGCCTTACTAAGCCACTGCTCAGACCAACTGGCACTTATGTTTGTAATTGTGTTATGTCCTTATGTTTGCACTGGTGTTTGTAATTGTGTTATGTCCTTGTGTCCACACTGGTGTTGTATGTGGTGTATCGTTACAGACATTCCAGCTGTACTGAGTTTAATTCCACCAGCCTAGCCGTGTGGTCATAAAAAAAAACCTTAACACCCTCTCTCTCTTCACCAGCAGCACTGAATTCACTGGCCTCTAACTCAGAGATGGACCTGCGCTCTGGGCTGCAGGCCGGAATGGGAATGGGGAAGTGAAGCAGAAACAGGAGAAAACAATGGGGGAGAAAAACAGAGACACAGAGGAAGAGAGAAAGAGAAGAGGGGGTGAGGCAGAGGTAGAGAATGAGATGGAGAAGAAGACAGAGAAAGAGAGGAACGGAGGGAGAGAGACAGGGACAAAAGAAAACAGGAGAAGAAAAGAGTGAAACAGAGAGAGGGAGAGGGAGAACAGAGGACGGACAGAGTGAGAGAAGCAGGAAATCCAGATGAAGGAGGGAGGGAGGGAGGTAGGGAGAGACACACAGGGGGAATTGTCTGGGACACAGTGTACAGAGATTTGGGGAAACCAGGCTTGAGAAGAACATGTCCCCCTCAAACTGGCCCCTTTAGCCTGTGCCCCTTAAAGGGAGAGGAAGAGAAGAGGAGGAGGAGGGAGGAGAGAGAGGGGGGGGTGGAGGGGGCGAGAGAGAGCGGGGGAGAGAGGAGAGGAGGGAGGGGGGATGGAGGGGGCGAGAGAGAGTGGGGGGTGGAGGGGGCGAGAGAGAGCTGGGGAGAGAGGAGAGGAGGGAGGGGGGATGGAGGGGGCGAGAGAGAGCGGGGGAGTGGGGGGGGTGGAGGAACAATTTAAGCTGGAAAGGACAGGACTGTTGTGCAGGACACACACACACACACACACACACTCACCCACACACTCACACACACACCCACGCACACACTCTCAATCACACACACACACCCACACTCTCAATCACACACACACACACACACCCACACACACACTCACACACACACACCCACGCACACACTCTCAATCACACACACACACACACACACACACACACACACACACACTCACAATCACTCACACACACACACTCAGTCACTCACTCCCAACATACCTGGTAATGTGACAGTGTGTGTTGCAGTGCATGTTGAACAGACGCTAACACACAGTCCCTTTCACACATAATGTGATATGCCAGCCCTCTACACTACACTGCAGATAACAGGTCCTACACTTTATGCACACAGAATGGAGAGTAAACCAGGCTAAACCAATGGTGTCCCGGTGGGTAAACATTAACGCCATTCATACTGTATCCCTTTGCCTTCTGTTTCATTTCCCAGATCCTTCTCCATACTCTCTCACCCAAGCTGAACCTTTCAAATCACTGCACACACTCTAACCTTATTTTTTTTCTTGGAGCGATTTTATTCATTAATCCTTCAGCGCCCACGATGAACCCACTGCTCCTGGGGAGGCCTGGTGGGGTCAACACACGTGTCACGGGTCAGAAGAGCTACGGCCACCTCCCTCCCACCAGTTTAAACCAGCCCAGTCCACTCCACGCCAGCTCCCGCACCATTACGCAGAAATGGGGGTGCGTGTCCATGCAACCGCTGAACTCTGACCTGAGAGACGCAGCGCTGCTACAGGAGGCCTGCGGCCTAAGACAGCCCTGCCACGAACGCAGCACGCCGAACGCAGCGCCACGAACGCAGCGCGCCGAACGCAGCGCCACGAACGCAGCGCGCCGAACGCAGCGCCACAAACGCAGCGCCACAAACGCAGCACCACGAACGCACCGCGACGAAAGCACCGCGAGGAAGAGCTAGGGAGCGGAGGGACTACAGCGGACAGAAGGAGGGGGCGTGTCACTGATTATGAACGATTAGTAGGTGATTTGTTAAATTTTAATGGGGAATGGCCCAATGGGAGCACCCCCCTGCCCCCACACCACCAACCAGCACACACACACATGTAAAATGTGGATGGCAGGTTAACAAGGGGGATGCATTTTGGTCATTTTGCTGACAAGGTAGATGGTACCCCCCCCTCAAATCGCCTACTGGCTCTGTCACTGAATTTGAACGATTATCTCACGGAATATCAAACCAAAAGACCCAACCGACTCATCCAGATGATTGACAGCTACACACCGAACCCTGGAGTTTGGGAATGCTGTGGAAATGTGATCTGAGCCCAAGTCAGTTACAGTACGAGTGTTTGTGCTGGCATTTTCCGACTCACCTCTGGAATTATTTCCAATGTGCTGTGATGTACATTCTTATATTAATGACTGATGTAATGCAACTGTCCTCTTTAGTAAAGTTACTGAGCTTTGCTTCTTCAGCTGGCTCTGCTTTTATGAGTATTTCTGTGAGTAACACGAGGAGGTAAGTCTGGATAGAGTATTTCTGTAAGTCCAGAGGGCATACAACCTCTCCTACATCCATCTCACCACAGTGACTATGCACACAGAGCAAAATGACTCCAGTGGGGCTACACATTAAATACACTCCTGTAACCTGCACACATACCCAAGGGCACTCAGTGACCTGTACAGAGTGTGTGTGCGTGTGTGTGTGTGTGTGTGCGTGTGGCCTTTGACCCCAGATATTTGGAGTTGTGAAACACTGTGGCACAGAAGTCTCGTAAGGCTGAACTGACGTAAGAGACGTTCGTTACCTTCTTTGATGAGCTCACCTGTGTGATTGGAAAACTGCACTGAGTTGATTGAGTCCACCTCAAACCCCAACACCTGGGTGAGAGAGAGATACACAGACACACACGCACAGGGAGAGACACACACGCACAGAGAGAGACACAGGCACACACACACAGGAAGAGACACAGGCACACACACACAGGGTTTGAGTTACACCAGACTGAGGATCACTGACCAGTACAGGTCCCTACAACACAAACCTGACATCGGGAGGCAGGAGTTGTGACTAAAGCTGCAGACAGCCAGCGGGAGCTTTATGCAGTGAATGCAGCGATGGCCAGAATGACGTTTCATAAACTCCATTAGGGCAGGGCTGCGCTCAGCCTGCCAGAATCAACTTGTTTGAGCAGATCAAAAATGTATTTTCCTCTTAGAAGCCAATGCCATCAATGGTTCAAGTCATACAGTCACTGATACTACATGGTTGCTTCTCCCATTTTTGGTTCAAAAAACCCAACTATACACCCATCACTATATTCCTGTACCACTTCATTGAATCAGTGTATGCGTGTGTGAGTAAGTCTTACTAGAGAACAGCAATAGCCCTTGCCAGGAAATTATTTCAACCTGTAGTTTTTGGAATCAGTCTCTCCAACACACAAATACAAGCACGCATATTAAAAACAATATGTCAGCGTTCATTACAAAAACGAATGAACTAACCCACGCTGACAAGTTTATGAAATGGAAACGGGGAGAGGAGGAGGATCCGCCTACGTCATGCCCATCGTCATCAATATATCATCCATACAGATTGCAAGCGAACCCCCCAGCACCGAACTTCGCCGCTCTCCCGTCTCTGTTAGGAAAGTGGGACCAGATAATTAAAAGACATGCATGACTGCCGCTCAAGCTCTTCAGCAGCATACATGTATACAAGAAACCGTTTGCGACTCTAAAGGTGAAAATGTGTGAAAGTAGCCTTTATGACAGGATAAATTATATCCCAATCTTTCAAAAAAACCTGTCGTCGCCGGGATGGCTCAAATGAATGTGGTTTCATTTGAGAATACTCACGATGTTAATTGTGACTGGGTGACAGGTTTGTACAAATCTAAAGCAGTGACAGTAGTAAACATTAACTTGATAGCCTACAACCATGCTGTACAAGCTGTAAGTTTATACGGGGTTTAAGTGACACTACCTCAATGTAAGGTCCCTAGTTTTCCAAGGTACTCGTTTACTTCTGTGTAGGTAAGCCACAAGCTGTTAAACTACGTCAGCCATGTACAGAAATAGCGGTTATGGCTAATTTATCATTTAGGCTAGCAATCGTAATATCGATGTTACTTCACTATGAAACATGCCCCCCGCATCCCAGAGGGGCAAGAAATAACACATTCCTCGTCGCTGCAGATGCTCAGCACAAGCAAACCAGTTAATTCATAAAACTGGAGCTATTTTAAATAACGGAAGGACATGTTTATATGCGTATTAACTTTATAAATGTGAAAGACAGAGACGATATTTTTAACGTGACCTTTAGCATGTTTCGTCCGAAGGTACAGTAGTAATTAACGTTACCAACATAATTACATTCACGACTGGCTCGTTAGTTAGAAAGCACCTCTATCGCTAGCTAGTCTAAATGGATGTTTGTCGTTATCACTTCCCACTCCGATAGACCCTGTAAAATATTTAATCAAAAAGTAATGTATGCATGTCATCTACAATTTAGTCAAGATAAACACTTTCTTACCTGCAAAGGGAATGTTGCCGATTTATTCCCGACGTATCCTCTGACAACATGACTCTGTATTGACAACACTCTACATTCCATGTCGCACTTACAGTTTTAATAAACTCACTGAAAAGCAAGCTTAGTGAGTGATGATAGTAACGCTGCAGCGCGGCAACGAGAAACTCTGTACTGACTGCGATCAGGAAAACTGAACCTTGGTATCCGGAAACTCAGTGCTGGCGATGAAGACAGAAACGACAGACAGGACTGAAGGGCACTGATCACACGAATACTTTGAGGCCGGTTGAAATTCTCCAGGCAATTAAGACAGACACCTAAAAGTTGTCTTACATCACAGTAATTGAGTAGTTACGCCGTCACATCAATTTTTATTATTTCTTACTATTTTTGAATATTAACTATTTAGACAGATAATACGTTGAGCTATTAAATATAAAATATTGAGCTAATTTATGCTTGAAAACAGGGATCGCTATGTCTGCAACCGTTGGTTTTACGCAAACAACTGAGAAATGTAGCAATGATTGTAAAGACAGGAAAAACGTTTTCCCGAAAAGTATCTTTTTAGAACTCTTTTAGTACTTCTAATGTCTTTACTTCTAATTCTATTGAATTTATGAATGCATATAAGTATAACATTCATTTTAAAAACACAACTAAAACTTTCCTGGCCCTTAGATTACTTAAATTGTGGCACAAGATGCGGCGCATTAGTGGGGTCCTTCCTCTAGCCTTGTCGCATTGTGGAAATGCCCTATCTCCTAATATTACTCTACCTGGAGATGTTTGACGTCAGCGTAAGCCGGGAACACATGCTAGTGCAACACATGGTTGAAAGTCCAAAGTTAATTATTTTGTATTAAACCATGACAATAACTTGTGTCCTTTGCAGGGCTATAATTGTTTTATTACGATGATAATCCATTTTTGTCACTGCCATTATTACATTATGATTTCCTCACTGTATTTCTCATCATTCGTCCTGCGTAGAGGTATACATTCAGCATACTGTATTTTGTTATGCATTAATCCTGTCGGACTTACCTTGCATGTTTACATTAAGTGCATAAATATGCACACTGTTGTGTTGCAGAAGTATGTGCCATAGCCTGCAAGAACAGTGCAAAGGGTACGCACGGTCGGCTACGCGTTTTAAGCCATAGCTTTGAGGTTATGGTGAAGGAGGTGATAAACTGCCTCGATTACAACAATAAATGGGAAACGGCAACGCAAAACATAAGTATGTCAAATTATGTATTGTCTGCTTATCTTTGACTGATATGTGAAGACAGACACTGCATTCAAACTCATTGGTCTTATGTCATGAACAAACTGCTTTGAACGTCAGACACTCCTTGTCTGAGACCTCATGATCACTCGCAGAGTAAGCTGCTTGCGGGTTATCACAGAGATGCGAAACATTATTCTCAAACTCAGAGATAATTAGCAGGCTAATTTCTATCTGTCACACCCCTGGCTTTCATTTGACCGCATTTTATGTCCGTTCTTAACTGTATTGGGGGGGGTGGCGAGTTGGGGAAGGAGCGCTATGCCCAGCGATCCTTCTTATGAGTATACTCCCCTTGTAAATTAAAATAGGAAAACATATCCAACGCATGGCATACTATTGAAACTGTACTAGGAGCCCTCTAACACTGCGGCACCGTCTCATTTGAGAAACCAGGCATCATACGGCGTTACTGTTAACAAATGGTGCACGCTGCTGAACAAGCACAACCCAAACAACTACGTCATTCGCTGTATCTCTGCACTTGTTCCTCATGCTCGCTGATAAGTTTTGCAACGCAAACCGGACTATTGCTTTTGCAAGATTATGTTTTAAGCACACCACTATTTAGAAACAACCACCTTCATCGATGAAGACCAACTGTACAAACAAACTTAAAGTCTGGGATAGTAAAATAAACCCAAATATTACATAACCAGATGGATATAGGGAGAGCATTTTACACACATTACACTCAAACACAGTTTATTAGCTTGTATGATGGTCAGCTTATCTATATGAATTCTTCTGCCTTGTTGTCTTGTACCGTGACAAAAAAATTATGTTGAAAGAGACTGAAGAATTTAGAAGCTAAAGATGAAGGGGAATGAGAGGGGAGACGGACCGAACATCACAGTTTATTACACGAACCAGGAGCCAATCCCCAGTCAAGCACCTTAACCTCCAGGCTTCCCCATAAAGTTCACAACCCATTATATTCAATCAAATTGTTGGCATTAAAGCATAAGAACATAATGGGTTGTGTCAAAACAGATTTCTGTATTTCCTGTGAAAATAAAGCATTGTGAGTTTTAATTAGGCACAGAGAGAGAGAGGAGAAAATAAATAACAATAACAGAATACCTGAGGTATGCCATGGCAGGGAGGCAGAAGTTGAGGAAGGTGATGAAGATGGTGATGATGATGGTGAGGGAGGAGGAGGAAGAGGAGATATAAGGCGAGTGAAGCGGAGGCAGGCTGACCCTGCGCAGCAGAGCTGTTTACAGTCTGTGGAGGACACAGCATTCAGCAGAGTGGGCCACAGGATAGGCAAGACAGATCCCAACCTGAGCCAGGGAGCTGCGGTGAGCCGTGCCAAACCGACCCGTGCCAAACCCAACCGTACAGCAAGGTGCACGTCTCTACATCACTCTCATCGTTTTGGCTAGACAGCGTCATGACTGAATGGTAACTCACCTCCCCCCTCTCCCCTCCCCCCCATGGATGCCTGTTGCCAATCAACACTTGTCTGCTTTGTGCTCCTGGTGGCCGGCGCATATGCAGCTGCAGACGCAAACTCCTGGCTCTCCAGTGACCAGGGCAGCTGGCTGCGCAGCAGATGGCAGGCCTTTATGGGGGACTCCAGCACAGGTAAGACTGGCCAGGTGGTGTAGAGAGCTGGGCTTGTAGCTCAGAGGTTACATTGTAGTATAATGGTTAGGGAGCTGGGCTTGTAGCTCAGAGGTTACAGTGTAGTATAATGGTTAGGGAGCTGGGCTTGTAGCTCAGAGGTTACAGTGTAGTATAATGGTTAGGGAGCTGGGCTTTAGCTCAGAGGTTGTAGTATAATGGTTAGGAGCTGGGCTTGTAGCTCAGAGGTTACAGTGTAGTATAATGGTTAGGAGCTGGGCTTGTAGCTCAGAGGTTACAGTGTAGTATAATGTTAGGGAGCTGGGCTTGTAGCTCAGAGGTTACAATGTAGTGTAATGGTTAGGGAACTGGGCTTGTAGCTCAGAGGTTACAGTGTAGTGTAATGGTTAGGGAGCTGGGCTTGTAGCTCAGAGGTTACAGTGTAGACTAATGTTAGGGAGCTGGGCTTGTAGCTCAGAGGTTACAATGTAGTGTAATGGTTAGGGAGCTGGGCTTGTAGCTCAGAGGTTACAGTGTAGTATAATGGTTAGCTGGGCTGGTGTAATCGTTTAGAGGTTGCAGGACTGATTCCCATGTGGGGCACTGTTTTTGTACCCTTATTTCACCGAAATTGCTTCAGTGCATATCCTGCTGTATAAATGCATAAAAACCTCTTCTGAACTGTATGAATATTTTAATGCATAAATGGATAGTATGTAAGCTGTGTACCTCGCTTTAAATGAGTGCATCCTAAGCTAATAAATAATACACTTTCATTAATAACTGTGTGGCAAATATTTATATGAACAAAAAAAGCTGTGTAATTTGTTCTGGAAGACAGCACCTGCTAAATGCCTGGATGTAATGCAAACTTAAACAGATAGACCTTAAAGGGATGGTTCTGCAGAGCTCTTTTCAGCTTCGTTAGAAAGGCAGGCAAAGGCCAGCTTTCTGCCCTTCTCTGTTTCGTCCATTCCGGTCCAAACACCTGAACACCATTGGCTGTGAGATGACATTAACAACCACAGACGGAAAGCGGTGTTTGCTGTTGGAATGAAATGACTGTCCTGTTCTACAGTAGAAATAACTGCTCCACACTTACATTTATAAAAGGATTTACAGCCCAGGAGCACGCTGCCCTCACGGTTTCTCAGATCATGGCTCTGTGTGGGAGGATAGAGCATGAAGCAGAGTCACTCTTGGTGTGTGTTTCTTTCACCATTCACCTTGAGAGATAAAACTGCATTGCTCCAGTCTGATAGCAAACAGTAAGGCTCACAGGGGGACTCATGTAATAACATCTAAGACTAAGACTGTATGTAATCTGTTAGCTTCCAAATGTGCGCGCAAACAACCATGAGGAAAAACCGTAAGCCTCAGAAAAAGTATATAAATATCATGTCCCAAAATTCTTCATTTTTCTACTGAAAATGATCAAAAATCTTGAAACCTGGGAGCTGAGCTGATTCTCTCTCTGTCACACTGTCTGATCACTGTACGTCTCCTCAACAGGTAACTCCCCTGCTCATCCAGTCCGAGGAGTAGTCATGAAACAGCTGCTATTTTGCCGCGTTGGGATTGGCTACCACCTGCAGATTCTGCCCAATGGGACAGTGGGAGGGGTGCATGAACACACAGAGTACAGTAGGTTCCATCGACTAGCCCTTCATCGATAATAACTCCATACTCTCACAGTCAGCTGCTTTGTCCCACAGTGAAAACAGCCAATCATGTTACAGCACTAGAATTCATAGATCATGTGTATTATTGAAATGTTGTATTGATTTCATACCTGCAGACATACTTGTTTTAGGCATCTGTCAGGAAACATGCAGAGCCTGTTCCATCACAGTATCTACAGGCCAAACACACAGACAGGCAATGTAAGACATCAGTGCTGTTATAAGTTTACCTTCTGCGCCCTGAATTCAGAACAGCTTTGCTTTTATTGCGCTACTTATTGTAGTGTTATTTTACTACATTTGAAAATAAAGCAGAAAAACTCAATTATAGGAAACAGATGGGACGTTTAAGAGGTCATTAACATTAACAGTGTGTGACGTGTCTTTATGAGTGCCAGTTATAATTTCGCTCTGTGTTTCGGTGAGAATTGCACTGCTTGTGTCTATCTGATAGGATTGGACTGTTCATGTGTTGGTTAGTATCTCACTGTGCATGTGCATGTGTGTGTGTGTGTGCTTGAATCTAACTGTCTTTGGTTGATTCCAATGCTGTACAAATATCAATGTTATGAGCATGATGGTAATGATGATTATTGTTGTTGTTGTGTTCACTGTATGTTGTTATTACTGTCTGATAGGATCTGAGTGTGTGTGTGTGTGTGTGTGTGTGCGCGTCTCTTTGGGTCTGACAGTGTGTGTGTGTGTGTGTGTGTGGCAGGTTGGCTGAAGGTGTTTGCGATGAAGCAGGGGGTTGTGGGAATCCAGGGCCTGAGGAGCGGATTGTATCTGTGTATGAACCAAGCGGGCATCTCGCAGGGATCGGTGAGTCCGTCTCATTCACTCTGTCAGCGGCACACAAGCGATTTTTGAAGTGGGGGGGACCAAACTGTCAACAAAAGGTCTCAACTTTTAAGCTTATATTACATTTTTCTTTCTCAATAGTGGGGGGGACGGATTGGGGATTGGGGTCCCTATGAAACTGGGGGATGAACCCCCCCCCCCGAATCCACCCCCCAACCCCCCACCACCATCTGTGCCCCTGAACACTGCAGCATCTCTCCATACTCAGATAAATCCATTTTATTCATGACTGGCAAAGGTTTAAAACAGGAAATTACATCATTACACATTTTATAATTGCTTTCCCCAAAGAGACAAATGGCCCTCCTCTCACCTAATTGGTGTTTCCACTTTTACGTTCACAACCTTTTACTGATGTGCACTCAGATAATGAGACTTTAAGCTCGTGAGCACGTGGTATAACTCCATGAATTCACGCAATAACTCTACTTTATGGATGATGAAATTCACTCTCAGAGTGGTCTTTGGATTATGCAAACTGTTTTCAACCAAGCCTGTAGTTTCAAAAGTAAGGACTAATAAGTGATACTTGTTTTTTGCAAATGCAGACTCAATTACATACAGTTGTAGTGAGAAAATATTCTCAGTCTGTTTATTTGTGTTGATGTCTGCAGTAAAGTAAAACTCGCGGTTAGTCCGCTGCTCCTACAATGCGGCTGGTTGGCATCCCCACACCAAAGCCCAAAGTGATTTGCTGCGCTATAAACTTCATGCTTCGTTACCCAGGCCTTCGTCAGTCACCATCGGCCTGGATGCAGAAATGCCTGTTTTATAGCTCCCTACGGTGAAATTAAAATAAGTAAATTCTACCATTTTCTGCTACGCAATTTAAGAGAGTCTGAAAGCAAGGCTGAACTGGGAGATTTTTTACTACAGATTAAAGAGAAATTTATCTCATTAATTTGATGAAAAAGAGATGCACAACACCTTCGTACCCCTCCAGACTGGTCTGCAGCTGTAGCATGCAGAGAAACCGCCACTGAAATCTGAAGTGTCATCACATGGTCAGCTCTTACTTTTGGCCAGTATACTCACCTATTACCAATAATACATATGGGCTTTGGAGTTACAGTATGCCCACCTATTAGCCTTATTACCATGAATACATATGTATGGGCTTTGGAGTTACAGTACACTCACCTATGAGCCTTATTACCATGAATAAATATGGGCTTTGGAGTTACAGTATACCCACCTATTAGCCTTATTACCATTAATACATATGGGCTTTGGAGTTACAGTATGCCCACCTATTAGCCTTATTACCATTAATACATATGGGCTTTGGAGTTACAGTACACTCACCTATGAGCCTTATTACCATGAATACATATGGGCTTTGGAGTTACAGTATACCCACCTATTAGCCTTATTACCATTAATACATATGGGCTTTGGAGTGATATGTGTATGGAGTATGGGCCAGTATGCAGTGATAACGCTGTTTTGTTCCCCCCTGCCCAGGATCAGTTCACAGCAGAGTGCCTTTTCAGGGAGAGCCTGGAGGAGAACCACTACACCACCTACTCCTCCACCTCCTACCCGGGGTTTTACCTGGCACTGTCGCACCGAGGGGGGGTCAGGCGGGGGGGCAGTGTCAGGAGAGAGCACCCTTGCACCCACTTTCTCCCCAGGATAGCTCAGTGAGGGACCCTCCCCACCCCAGGCCCCCTGTCTGGAGAAGTATCTGGAACAGCGAGGGAGAGCCCCTCGCCCCGCCCCTATAGCAGGAACCTCTGGCAGAGATTTGGGAGGAATCAGCCACACCCCCCAGTTCTCCAGCAGTGACTGGCCTCTGCTGTCTACCACACTGCAGAGAGCACATTCTGCCTGTGCTGTCACAGGAACAGTAAGTCAACATAAGGACGGCTCACTCACCTGCAGTCACTCATCATGGCCAGAAGAGGTCACAAGAGAGCGATGAGACTCAGGATTTTAGCTGGCTCGCCTCCCAATTTCCCCAGCAAGGCTGAGCCAGTGGTTACCTGTCACATGTGGACCTCCAGACATGGAGGGTAACAGCACAGCTGGGAGGGGGAGGTGAGGAGTTGAGTTATTGGTTCCCACAGAAACTCTTCCCATGATCCTCTGCTCCACTGAATGACTGGCTTCAGCGGCTTCTTTGGCTACAATACCTTTGAAGAGGTTATTTTGCATGCAGTGCCAATGTAAGAATGTATCAACACTAGGAATACTTATAAATTAACACAACAGATACTACTAATGGAAATATAGGAAGCAAAAAATATGTATACAGATATAATTTTCAAAGGCATGTTCTCGTATGCTTTGTGTTTCTGTCTCACTTTAAGGTCTTACTCTCTAGCTCTTCTGTGAGGTGCACTGTACACAGTAAATAATACATAAAGTCTCTGAAGAAAAGTGTGCTTGTCTCCTCCCAGCAAAACTGATACCGATGTAACTGAAAATCCTCAAATTCAACAGGGCTTTGCCCTCTCAAGAAAGAGACATGGTGTAAATGAGTCTACATGGACTGTGAAATTATGACGGTTATTGATTTATACTCATACGATATTTGCTGGTTGTTGTGCTGTGAAGTGGTTAATGTATTTATTAATTTGTAATTAGGATAAGAGTCAGTGTATCAGAATCTGTGTGAATGCATAGTGGTTAAGGTTGAATAAAGTCTTTTAATATCTTACAGAAAGAGCTGACAGTAACCCTGCTCTGGCCATGAACCAGACACACTCAAATTTCCCATAGCTCTCATCAGAACAAACTCACACTTATATATTACAGATGTGGCTATTTAATTCGCTTACCCTGATATAGTCACACACAGACACACAGAATCTCACACACTATCTTAACATTCCCTCTTTCTCTCACTCTCTCTCACACACACATTATAGATTGGCTAGCACGGGGTGAAGAAACAGCAGTACAGTCTCTCACACACACACACACACACACACACACACACACACACACACACACACACACACACACACACACACACACACACACACACACACACAGGTGCACAGGTGAAAGAGGGGTGACACTAGGGGCAGGTAAGGTTCATTCTCACCATGACCGGCAGTGGTATGGTCCCAGTTTGACACCAGAACGAAACCTACTCACTAATATTAATCATTATGAGTAATAATAATAATTATGATTCTAGCTGTCTGTAGGGGGTACCTCAGGTACTCAGAAAGGTACTTTGACACTCATGGTCCCTGGCAGTGAAAACTATATGAGCCCCAGACTCAGTCCCTTCATTATCGCAGCATATCAGCTGTGACTGGCCATATGCGATAGACCTGGTACTCAGTCAGTAAGTACAGAGTACATGCCGTCCAGAGACAAACACTGTGCCAGCCCAGCCTGCTGCCAATTGGTCCACTGTACGGCTATCTCACTGTTAATGACGTGGGTTCTGGGACAGAATGAGGTCACTTCTCTTGTGACTCAAGGAATTCTTGTGGATACACATAATCATCCGATGAAACTCTGTGAACGCACAGCCTGTGGGGGACTATGTGTGTGTGAGCGCCCATGCGCACACGTGTGTGTGTGTGTGTGAAGATGAGTATGTATGTGAGTTTGTGTGGGTGGGCGAGCTGCCAGATGCCCCCTGGACTTCCTGTTTCAAATGGCTGCATATGGACACCACTCAGCTCAATGGCAATAGCCCCTGCCTCAACAGAATACCCTCTCTGTGACACGGACCACCGCAAGATGAACACAGACCACGACAGGGACAGAGAGAGACAGAGGGACAGAGAGAGAGCATGTGAAAGACGATGAGTACCTGACAGAATAAGAGTTTGTGAGAGTGAGTGAAAGAGTGAGAGAGAAAGAAAGAGGGAGGCAGAGAAACTTCCCAGAGAGAGGAGGAAAGAGAGAATCAGGAGAGAAAAGTGGGAGAGAAGTTGGTGAAGAACTCACAGAGCAGCTGCAGTAGATTTGATGGCAGTTTTGGACAGGAATCAAAATTCAACACTCTCCCTCCCTCTCCATCCTCTTATGTCCCAGCTCAGCTGAGCTACCCCCCCCCCCCCCCCTCTATTGATTATGTGAGGAGGGATGATTGACAGCTGGGTCAGTGGAACTGTTAGTGTGCTGCCCTCTGGTGGGCAACTGCACTGTGTTCTTATTTCAAAAATATTTTTTTTCAAAAAGCTGTCATTGCACTACTTACTCATTACAGCAGGGGGCACTACTCCAGAGCTGCAGTGTCCACAGGTTTAATTCCAGTCCTGGAGGGCCACAGTGTCTGCAGGTTTAACTCTGGTCCTGGAGGGCCGCAGTTTCTGCAGGTTTAACTCTGGTCCTAGAGGGCCACAGTGTCTGCAGGTTTAACTCCAGTCCTGGAGGACCGCAGTGTCTGCAGGTTTAACTCCAGTCCTGGAGGACCGCAGTGTCTGCAGGTTTAACTCCAGTCCTGGCGGGCTACAGGTTTAACTCCAGTCCTGGCGGGCCGCAGTTTCTGCAGTGTCTGCAGGTTTAATCCAGTTCTGGAGGGCTGCAGTGTCTGCAGGTTTAACTCCAGTCCTGGAGGGCTGCAGTGTCTACAGGTTTTACAGGCTTATTTTAAATATTGTTTTCATTTACTAATTTAATGTGAATTGTGATTATTATGGCTTTTCTTATTATCTTACCTTAACTGCTCACCACTAAAGTATGTGTGCCCACATGTAACTTCACATATGAGCTGTAGAGGAAAACAAAAATTCATTTAGACCCTCAAGACATTAGGAGTGAATATACTCACCACACTCACAGTTTTAGAGCTGACATTTATCACACACACACACACACACACACACACACACACACACACACACACACACACACACACACACACACACACACACACACACACACACACACACACACACACAGTGTGAGGCGATGGCCAATTTGGCTAAACAACTCTCCTGTATTATTAACACTGTAAAACCACCTTTCAGAAAAGTGTCATCCATGAGCTGTTATAATTACCTTGTGTGAGTAATGAGTTAGCCTCTGAAACTGCACTGCAACTGATTTAGCGAAACGGCAGCCATCTCACAGTGTGATCAAACTTACCAGCTCAAACGAAACTCTTGGAATATCAAATACAGCAGAAAAAATAAAATAAAAGTAAAAATAAAGCAGTCAGGCAAAGGAAGGGTTAGGAATCATTTATTCCAAAATAGGAAGCTCTACGCCAAATAGAGAGGGAGAGAAAATAAAAGGGAGAAAGAAAGAAAGGAAGCTGAGGAGAGAGATAAGGAGGTGTGAGAATGTATGAAGGACCACCATCTCCAGTGCTGAGCTCCTCCTGTAACTCAGTTCACCACCTCAGTCATTTACACTGCTTTCAATGGAGACACAAGACCAGAGCAACACACAGCAGCCAATACAGAGAGAAGCACATGTGAAAAACTAAAGTACAATAAAATAAAAAAATACTACATACAGTCCTAAATTCAAGTGAAGACTTTTTAGGACAGTTCATTATATGGACAGTTTTTTTTATTTTATATACAGCACATAAAGCTAAGGTTTAAAGAGGCCAGCTGCACCATGATTTTGGCTAGATTACGAAATGCTAAACATCACAGTCCAGTATTTTTGAAACCTCTGTGAGCAGTTTAAAAACAGGGACATGGCACATCCTTATTCCAACCTTACTCCTGAAATTCTTCATTAACATGGGTTGCAGTGCTGAACTTCCTCATTTTATTCTAATTTTGAAACATTATTTAATAATGCATTTGTATATAAATAGACAATACCATGTGCAAAATGTACCTATATGTTTTATGTGACCTTCTTGTGCCTGCAGAATGTACTGTTCTGTACTGTACACAGTACAGTTTTGGCCCCTCTTTCTTACCGTATAAAGTACACAGTTACAGAAAGATGGGAAAGCGTACATACCAGGGATATCTCTACAACTGCACACACCATATGCTGTCCTTTCACAAACACACTCTTTATTTTCCCTGC